>JAMKCH010027799.1:0-32644 GCA_023653785.1 Ophioderma brevispina | reverse complement strand
CGTAATATGTGCTGCACAGATCTACTACAACGCATCAGTTGAGAATGCTGCATATAAAGTCAGCTACATCTAATGCAAAGAAGAACGAAATGGAATACATGACCGTCAAGGAGGAAGAGAATCATATGCTTCCTCATCTGCACTATACAAACCCGGTACCCCACTCAAAAAGTTAGACTTCAAGTCCATCGGTCCTATGTTGGACAGCAAGAACATTCATGACGTTAAAGGCCGTGGTCCTGATTGCTAAATGCATCGTCCCCATACTCCAAGAATTTTTACCGGACGTGGTCACATTTGGTATTTGAAGAAAGCTACTATTTTCTCATTTCACCCTGTGGAAATCTTAGGGCTAAGGTATTTGGTTTGTGGAAGTTAGAGCGAAAATGTGACCGACCCTCCCCCGTTTTAGTCTGAACGAAGATTAATTTTTACACAGAGGGCCTAAGACATCTGTTTTTAGCTCGCGCATGAAACGGGTTTAAAAATCGGCGCAAAACTCTACAGGTGGGGATTAGGGGTGAAGACCATTCTATCGAGATGAAACTTTGTTACTTAAACGGGGTCGTCCCCTTTTAATATATTGTATAATACCAAAATATATGCAAAATGGCACATAGGTTTCTGCAAATTAACATGTCTTCCATGGCTTTCCTTTTTTCTGTCTACCTTTTTGTTGTTCGGGAGGGTTTGTAAAACAATTTAGAGCATTCAGCACGAAAACCTTGTAGCATTTTGTCCAGGTCCTACCGACGATTGAGTGGACTTACAACTGGGTAGACATTTTCATATAGAAGTTCCCCAATTACGACTGAAAAGATTTCAGGCGTATAGACCATTAAGCCCTGCCTAATTTAGGGTAACTTTCACAGAGAAGCCCCAAGTACCAAATTGAGGTATTAACCATTGATTCCGCCGTCCTGCGCTACTTCAACTCTCCAGAGCATGACGGAATCCATGGCATCCGTGTCAGTTGCTGGTCTTGGGGCCTTCTATGGTGAAACGTCTTCCCCAAAAGGTAGGCAGGGATTGAGCTAGAACGCCTACATCTTTTCAGTTGCATGGACTACAACTGACTCTGCAATTCCCAATAAACAAGGGGAATCTGTAGTGCTTTGTCCGCTGATATTTCTTTCAATAACGCCATTAGTTTGCTTGAGGAAATGCAGCAATAGTGTATTGCCTTGATCACTAATATTCAGAAACGAGATTGAGATGGCATTTTATTCTTTTCGTGAAAATATGCAAACCTTACAATTGCCCTAATACCCAAGACAATGGTAATATAATTTTTGATTATTATTTTATAGTGGAAAAATTGTTTACTTCTGTATATGTAATTAAAATGATTTTTTTTTCCCTTTGATCCCATGGCCAATATGTCCTAAGCTTTATTTATCAGCACATGGCCTGCGTATGGTATCTACTACCTGGTTAGCTAATTAGCTTTGCTAGGGCTCTAGGTGGGAGGGGGGTCTCAATTTTTTGGGAGGGGGTAGGTTAATGCCGCCCGGATTGCAAAATTGAGGCTCCGAGCTGATTTGAGGCGCAAAATTGGGTCTCCGGAACTAGATTTTCCGAACAATTTCAGAAAAAAGCCCGGGAAAAAAGCTTGATTTTCCTCCTCAATTTTCCAGCTACCTTTATTGAGGTGTTTCGCAAATTTGGTATAAATGGGTTTGGACATGAACATTAGGGCGCTGAACTGAAAATGGTACTAAAGTGGGGTCACGGAAACTGAAAAAGAGCCTGAAAATGAGGGTCTTATGGGCGTCACCTACCCAACTACCCTATTGAGAACCCTCCCCCCGGATCTATAGGCTAACGCTCCTTTGCTTTTACAGCTTAGTTGTGCAAAACAGCCTCACTGTCGCATTTTGTTCTGGTTTTCCCCCCAGTACAGCTCTAATACATGTTACACTCAGCATGATATAGTAAATGGCTCGACCAGTGAGTACTAGTTATGCACCATAACTAGGCAGCTGGGTAAGGCCAGCCTCTGTGACCCTGATTACCACTGTACGAATACTATGCAAGCTTATGTTATGTTATCATGTTCAGTCTCAAGTTCACAAAGGTAACACTCGCCAACGTGCTTCAATTGTGTTTCCTTTAAATAGGGATAAGCAACGATTTGCTGATCGAAACACAAAAACAAATCTAAAATTAAAAAAACCCCAAAATTTTGGGATTTTTGTGACTGGCATGGATGTGCTTAACAAACCTGCAAGTGATGGCTAAATCTCTGTATTAAGACAAAGTACGCTTTTTATCTGCTCAACTCACATTCCAACTTGCGATCAAACCCTTTTCGTGTGAATATCCCTCTTTATAAGCGTAAATAATTGTAGTAAATGTCCCTGTAACAGTTTGATCTCAACACAGATATTATGATATTTCTTTATTCGTACTTGTGTAAACCACAATCAAGTCTGTATCTATTCACACCCGCTAGTGTTGAAAGAAAACCCCATGTGCGCTATGGCCTGATTCGAAACTGGCTGAACCTTCCGATCTACATGCACGACGCTCTAACTCTGGACTGAGCTATCAGCTGGTCGGGGTAGAAAAGGGATAGATATCATCTATAGTGTTAGGTTCGAAAGGTCTTCGCTTTCCTACGGATAGCAATCAAGAGCTGTATATTTAACATATACGATTATATTTATACGACTAAGTATTTAAATTCACAATCACGGTTTTGGTTAAATTTTCGAGACGTCCATCGCTGTATGTCTATTTAGCGGGAGACGGTATGACAATTATTTCATATTTGGTGGTTTTTTTTCCTCCATAAAAGTAAGTTATATTGAATGTACAGGTTACTTACCTTTGTTTATAGCTAAAAACTGCATTTCAATTTTTTTTTATTCTCTCTCTCGCTCTCATTCGCTCTTACCCTTATGCCCTTTCAAAGTGAAACATCTAACTACTCTCTACATAAATACTCATTTTCAACAAAATAGTAAATTATGGTTCCTTCAATTTCGCGAGGAATAAACAAACAACAAACAATTATGGCGACAATCACATAAAATACTATATCATACATGCCTATACAGAATCATATGTCCAAAGACATCCTTCGTTTAGATCATATTATTAGAGGTACTTCTTTTGTGTCGGCAATTCTTTCTGAACGTCTGGCTGTGTTTTAAACACCAGACTGGCACAGTGACAACCAATTGATTTTCTCACGATTTTTACTTGACACCATTTTTGATAACTTTATGCCCCTAGTATCTCCCTTTCAGGGATACCACAAAAATTCACACAACCACTACAGTAAGTATATGAACCATTAACTTTGTTCTTATTTTATTGCGTTTTGGTTTCCGTCCATAGAGGATGAATTTGGTATAAATGAAATGAATGTAATAAACTTCATGGGCATACATAATTTATTTTTTTGTCTTTGGCGCAGGGTGTGCACTTACCCTTTACAATAGCCTATTTTAGCAGCAATCTGTACCCTCTCTTGTTGTGGGTAACTCAGGTAATGGCATACGGACGTCAATACGGGCTATGCTATTGATTGCTACAACGTTGTACTCACTGACCCTTACACATGGATAGCGCGCCGCACCGTTGAATGGTCGCCGATTGAAACAACAGTTGGTTTTTTGACCTATTCAATATGGCGGAAACATGCATACACCTTGTGTTCACAATAATATCTGTGTGTAAATATGTCCCCAGCCTAAACCGAATGTTTTGTTTGCTCCGCTCGCAACTCTATTTTTGCCTTAGTATTTTTATGGTTTTTAAGTGCTTTTTGGAATGGGGGGGGGGGGGGCGTCCACCGCTCGCGCCCCCGATTACGGCCTGATGACCTTGTATAAACAAATATAACAATATATTCTAAATGAAGTAAATCCAAATAAATAAGAAACACTAACTAATTAAAAATATGACCACAATAAACAAATTAAAATAAAGAAATAAAAATCAACAACAAGTAAGGATATTCACAAAACAACACAAAATGCAAAAAAAATAATCAAAATATCCAAAAATAAGATGAAAATGAACGAAACAATAAATATAAGCATTGAAAATGAACAAAATATAACAAAAAAATGTTTTAAAAAAATATAAAAACAAAACAAATGACAAAATGTAAAAAAATTAAATTTGTATAAACAAAAAATAAAACTATACAAACACAGGTAAATAAAACTTAAAACAAAAAAAAAAAAAAAAAATAAAGTAAATCAGGATGGGGAGGACATGCCAACCTAACAGCCAACAGCAAATTCAAAACTGAATCAACTTCCTGGTGCTTGTATTTTTCAAAGGACTTAACGTGGGAGGGAGCTCGTACGCATATCGAAACGGTACACACGGATTGACTAAGACTAGGTGGTCACGAATATTTAAATATAAATGACCGTTATTGGAAAATAATTTTGAAGCGGGGTTAATCCACTACCCCGGCGGATTTGAAGTTAATAATTTTGTCTTAATTATCATGATATTACTAAGATCTTTGAACAACGGTGTAAAGAAGATGATTTTAATGTAACTGGGACCGAGACTGCCATGAAAAGGCACGTAGCAGTCCCCAAATTACCGTTTGGAAATCCCAAATTGCCCCAATAGAGCAGATCGTGTGCTACCCCCTGACTGAAATTGGCAAATGGTATGAGGGGCGCTCTTGTAGCAGCCAACGTCTATCTTTTATCGTCGCATTTCGTATCAATTTGCCGTTTTAGATTCAGTTTTACTGTAATTATGCTGCCATGACTATGCTGTTCAATAAAAGTTACTGTGAAACTTTTGGATAAATAAAGAAAGAGAGCCTTAACCATCAGGAACTGTTTTTTCGATGAGTTTGATCTGTTTCTTCTCAATGTGTTAGAATGGTCCACCATCGTTAGAATGTAAAACGTGAATGGAGCAGAAAAAAATGATACATGTGTCGGGACAAATTTCAACGTAATCGATGACTATCTTTCAATCGAAGTGTAACTTAAGAACTTGGTACAAAATAAAGCTGCAAACCATTGAATAATTGTATGCCATATGTTAATCGCAGCATGGAATGCCGGGTCAATTAAAATGAAGACTGTCTCGCGTGTATCTTGTGATTTCTAACAATGAGCCATTTTGCTATACTGGAATTCATGGTTGACTGAAGATAGAGCTAATCACGTACTAGCTGATATCAAAAATACACTGCATGACATTCAGTGCTCATGTTCCGCGAGCCATACCAGAAGAGGGCGTCTGTGTGATTTTGCGTAGGGGTTTTCAGTACAGTAAACATACTTCAATCAAGTACCAATTTTTTGAGTACCTGGACCTTACGGTTCCATCAAGGTCGAATCGGTTAGACTTTTAATTGTGGATGGGGCCACATAGTCATAGAGGAAAGGCTTACGACCAAGATGATCTTGCGATTGTCATCATTTTTAGAAGTTGTACCTTAAACAAGGTACAGCTGTGTAATTTTAGCTGTGCCTTTAACTCTCAATTTTTATTGTATTCAGAACATCAATACCATACTCTATAAATGCAAAAGAGTGAATTTCACTCGTTTAGCGGTGCCTACAGGGTACACTCTGAAAAGAATGAAATTTCACACCTTTCAAAAACTTTCGGGATCAAATGTTCTCTGGTTATTTACAAAGGATAAATTTTTTTATTTTTTACATTATCAGCGAAAAAAAATTAAACAAAAAGCATACTCTTCCAAAGGGTTTGAAAAAGAGAACTCATACAAATTATTAATAAAATAATATTATAAATATTTAATGGCACAATTGAAATGAATAAATAAATACACATTTCAATGAAAAATAAAATGTTAAAAACTCGACATTATGTAAAAATATAAAACCCGAGCACAACAGGATGTAGTAAATTGAATATCAGGATGGCCCATTAAGCCGGCATAAGCAGTCTTATTTCCAATGGGGTCCTTGGAGGGGGTAAAACGAACAATAATAAAAAAGAACATTTAATTGATCCAGAAAATAGTGAACAGAGTGGCGAACCATAAAACCCGGTTCGGAAAAATATTGCACAAAAAGTATGGGGAAAATACTTATTTTAATAATAAATAAAATGGCTGGCTTCCCCCTCCCTGGCCCAATTGGAAAGGTACTTCTTTATTGCACGTTTGAATGAGTTTTTGTTTTCAATTGATTTTATATGAGCAGGAAGAGCATTTTTGATAAAAAAAAAGGTAGTGGAACCAATACCCTTAACTGAAGGGACGACGAAATTGAATTGACTACCTCTGGTATTGTAATGATGGATATTGGAAATTTTAATAAAGTGATCGGAAAGATAAGGAGCATTGGCATGATGCATGATTTTGTAGACGTGGTTTAGTCGGAGAAATTTAACACGATCATGAACGCTTAATAACCCAATGCTGGAAAGCTCTTCTTGCCCAACATGAGCCCTGGGGCCAAGACTTTTTATGTACCTAACAATTTTGTTTTGAGAATTTGAAGTTTATGCTTCAGTGTGCTACTGATACCACTATATCCAGGAGGAAGCAGAGTAGTCAAAAAGACATTGGAGAAGTGCAACACAGAGAGTTTTACGGCTCTGCAAATTAAGGCACTTGGCCTGTCTGTAAAGAAATCTAAGCCTGGAATTACATTTTTGAATAATATTTTTAGCAATAGCGTAACCCGAGACAAATTGATCGAAATTAATCCCCATATACTTGACAGAGTTTTGAGACGCAATGCTATGACCATTAGAAACAACCTTAAATCTGTAACCCTCCTAAGTTTTCTTTTGAAGCCAAAAATGATGCATTCTATCTAATTCCCAAGATGGAGAGACAATTTGTTGTCAACGAGCCATTTTTGACAAGATTCTAAAACATTCCCTAATTTGTTGGAAATATAATTAAGATCACGATGTGAAACAAGAATAGCACTGTCATCGGCATAAAGCAGCAATTTACAGTGTTATGATGTCCCGTGGACGTCAACGGTCAGAAATGCCTTTCAAACACAGATAAATAAGCCTTGTGCACAAGTGATCTAAATTTTATATAATAAAACAGATTTAATGATCTTGATTCGGTTTGGTTCAAGAATTTGGTATGTCCAAAACAATATTACATAGAATTACAAACAATATTTAAGATTATAATACCTAAGAGTTCTCTTGTGTCCTGTATTGAAAGCGTTGCAGTTCAACGATGATATGTCCTCACAGCGAAGACTCAAAAATGACAGCGCTTTAGTTCACATAAATATCCATGGTATATTCCATGCGTATCTTCTGAGTCTTGAAGGTAATTTTGTCCAGCAGTTCAAGACGACGGGGTTTCCCTCGACGACACTAATATTCTGCAATACAATCCAGGTATTCTACCACCAACAGTCTGTCGCTAATGTCCTCATAAAGGACCACAAACTGGAATCACCTTTTGATTCCAAAACTTAAGCTCCTTTGGCTTAAAAGACGACAGCAAACAGTTTAATTAGCTTTTAAGCTCCGGCGGTATCCAAAGTGTTATAAATCCTGGCACTATGCAAGAACAAATCTACCAATTTTGTAGATTAGCTACAACTATACTGTATAGCTTCCCGGTTACTACTGCTGGCCACGAGACCTTACTCAAATCTCCATTATATATTGACTTCACAACGTTCCCAAGTCTTAAAATAGATATTACCACAGCATCATGCATAAACATAATGCACTGTCAAATCAGATTTCACATAAATTACATCATCTACATTACATCACCTCACAATCATAACTTCATGGGGAATTCCCTAATCATGTAATGTTTTGATATTAAAGCATAAACAAGTTGACTCAGTTTCTAAGTTCACATCTTGGGGAATTCCCATTTCTCCCCTTGTACAATCTATCTAACAGGTGCACCTTGCACAAACAACACTAGGGGAATCCCCTGCTTTCTTTTTATCATAAACAAAATACTTTTCCCGTGAGAAATCTTTTCTCAAAGAAAATTGAGAAAATAATATTTTAATCATATTTTTGAGAGCAATATAAGAACAGTCTGGGTCAACGCTTATTGACATATCGTTAATATAACATAAAAAAGTAATGGACCTAAAATGCTGCCTTGAGGCACACCGCATCAGATAGGTAAGGGTTCAGAAGTGACACCATTTACATTAACAACCTGTTTTCTGTTGGCAAGATATGAACGGAACCACTCAACTGACGCAACCTTATCAATTTAAGCTTACTACAAAGAATAGAGTGATCGACGGTATCAAAACCCTTCTGTAAATCAAGCATGATCATACCAGTGTATAAGCTTTTGGATGTTTGGGTTTTGATGTAATCAGTTAAATGGATGAGGCATGAGTCAGTGGAGAATGATGCCCGAAAACCAGACTGGAATTCATAAAACAAATTCTTACTGATGAGATAATTTTCAGTCTGCTTGTACACAGTTTTTTCAAGAATTTTAGAAACAGTGCTTAATATGCCTGTAGTTGCCAAGCTCAACCCTGCTATTTTTCTTATGGAGAGGTTTAACATTGGCGAGTTTCAGCTCATTGGAAGCCACACCAGTAAAGAATTTATTAAAGAGCTCAGCAATCTACCTAGGATCAAATCAAAATCAGAATCCACTTTCAAGACAACGTTAGCAGCATCTTTTACCTTAGTGCCATACCCTAAATCTTTCAGATGACTCCAAAGTTTCTTAAGGTTTTTTATTTTCTCGATTTTGTTGAGAAAAAACTCAGATTTGGCACGTTTAACATACTCTGAACTTGATTCCCTGCTTTACAATACAGCTTATAGAGATCTTTATCCTTTTGGTTCTTTCCCTAAATTTGTACAGTAAGCTATCTCTATGTCTATACCTTGTAGGATATCTTGAGATAACCAAGGCTCGGACCTTTGTTTCAGCCTGACCATCTTTAAAGAGGCACTGGCATTTGAAAAATGTGCGCCCTCAGATTTTTCAAAATCGATATTCTTACATGGTTGTAAGGCTTTTATATACCAAAGCCCTCACCCGAAATGATTAAGACCATTCAGCTTCCTTTTTGGGTAAACAGAACGATTTTAATAATTTAACGTCGCCGGCTGACGTTAATTCAGCAGACGACGAAATGGCGTAACACGCACGCCGTATGCATGGTTCCCACCTATGCACATGTTTGATCGGTCTATAACATTGTGGTCTTAATATCAGTGATAACGAGTCAAAAATATTCATGTAAATATACACCTTTGTTGATTAAAGTTACTGAACCTTAAATTTTGCCTACAAATTACCTGGATGTCTTTATCTCATATCGATGACTAAACTGATTCTAATACCATGTGCAATATGCTTGATTCGACTGGGTAAGTCAGCATGGTTGCGAAGCTACGCTATAATCGGTCATATGGCTGGGACCTCTTGATTACTTGGGGAAACTGATAATATTTATCAGATGTGTCAAGTTCATGTGTATTTCCACTGCCCTGCTTAACTGTAGTCATCTGAATGTAGCACGCCCTGATTCGGTGAGGCACATTACCAACTTTCGTAAATTACGTCCAAATTGACGTTGATCACAGACATTAGATCTCCTTCGCTAATAACAAACCCTGCTCCAGATCTAGTGTCACTCGTTGAACAGTACGATCGTGTTGTGTGACCTCCTTGACAAACATGCGCCGATTGTGACCAGCCTCTATGAACACTTAGGCCCAAAGAGGTTGTATATAGAGAGGCAAAACGTTACGTAATCTTGTAAAATTCCATCGCTCGCATGTTTTGCCGACCACAAAGAAAACAATATAGTACCAACAATAGAAAGCAATGGCTGCCCTCCGCTTCTTCCACAATACTGTGGTGCCGCTTTGCATCTCCACTAATCGGTAGTGATACAAACTGATGTATGTGTTAGAGGTGGCCAGTTGTAATAAGTGCACCTGGATCATTGTCTCAGATACTCTTTTTTCTCATAATGCAATGCGCGCTTTTTAGGTAAAAGATGGATTCCATTGAGGCGGTTTATTTAATCAAGACGGACTGACGTGTCATTTCATTCGTGTGTGGCCCATGGGTTAGGACAAAATTTAACCACCCAATAGAACCCCCAACATCCAACAACTGATATTTTGCCGATTGTTTGTATCGAATTGACATATGGGTGTTATACAAGCACCCAAACGTAATAAATTATTCAGTTTGCATATTCAAAATGTCAGCGCCCAGCACGGAAACGGACTTGGGGTTTGCATGGGGCTTACCCCCTTGCTTTAGGCACATGCCCCTGGTACAATCCAGAGAAGAGAGGAAAGATAGGGAGATGGATCGATTTTGAAATCCGATTACCCAGGATTACTCTCATTTCCGGCTCTTTGTGTGGGAAGGAAACATCAAGGGTCGCTCGATTGGACCTTTTAAGTAATCTGTTCATCCGACTCAAGCTTTGGCCAGTTGGGAAAGTTTTCATAACAGGAAGTAAGTAATGACACACTGCTACTAAAACAGTTGATTAATTTCCCAGCTAAATGTTCTCTGCTGGTTAAGAAACCCACGTGTGTTCTGCAATAAATATTTATGTTTTCGTGGCAAATAATTGAGGAAAACAGTGATTTTTAACGAAAGAAACAGCAAAATCAACCCGTTTTTTAGGTAAGCTAACTTGATTTAATGTTTGAGAACAATTAAGGGTGTTGTTATTAGCCGAATTTAAACAATCGGTAAGTTCATGTGAAATATGAATTTGATGAATGGTAAATAAAGCATTTGAATTCACCCCAACCATACCTTGTGTGTCCGAAAGTGTCACAAATGTCAAAAATGCTTTGAAAATGTGGGGTCAAAGTTATCTGTTAAGGGATGCAGAAGAGCATGTTTCGCTGTGTACTGGTCACGACCATGTGTATAGTCTAGGTGACAAAATACAGTTGACAAACTGAGTAATTGGAATATTTGGGGTCTTTTTAATGACAGGCCAGTAATGTCTCCCGCCAAAGTAGTGCAGGGTCTTTGATCCCAATCAACGGATTTAGGGCATTTAAGATGCATATGCGGAGGAAACAGTTATCTTTGAAGTCAGTAACAGTTTGTTGAAACCATCCCTTCTTCTCTTCTTCCTGTACAATGAATTTACTTCGTGACAAAAAGCGTGAAAAACGTCGCTGTGAGCGTAATGGATTCCATGACTTGAAATTCTAGGCAGATACACCTTACGAGTGTCCGGCTATAATGAGCTCTGAAAAAGCCAAAGCAGATAGAACTCATTACTAATTGCGACCCACAGTACGTCTTTTGAACTCGTCGATACGTTATCACTGCAAAGAACCGGCTAAATTCCTCCCCAAGTCACCCTCCTGACATGCATAATTTGGCATACATTATTGACGTTCAAAATCCGCCAGGGGTTATGTTTACCACCGCCCGATGCAAAATAGTGTAATGTCCAATAAAGATATAGAGCGTCCCCTCCGACCGTTAAGGAAGTCTTTAACAAAGATTTCAACATCGGGTTACGCCGGATTTTGATGCCGTTTTTAATTTGCTGTTGCTGTTTAGGATGGCATGTCCTTTCCCCCGATATTTTTGCTGTGTGGATACAGCTTAGTATATGGCTACTAGGCCCCACTTGGCCAATTCATAAACGCCCAAATCACGCCGCTTATTATGTAAACAGAACGACTTCTTATAATTTAATAATAGCGATTTTATATTGCGCTTTTTACCCGATGATCAAAGCGCTGGTCCCTTATCATTACGCCTACCATCAGGAAATCATCAGAATCGTGTCCCTTCTTAAAGGTTTGCTGCCAGGCCTAGCACACTACCTATCAGCACTTAGATTGTGATATTTCCCTCCCCCTAACAGCTCCCAATTTCACTCCTGGATGGAGAAAGTGAAGTAAAGTGCCTTGTCCCACGTGCACAACACATTGCCGCAGCGGACGTCAACCACGACGGGCTCTGTAGATCATGACCAGAGGGTCGTCGTATCCACTGACCATGTGCCTTCTAAATGTCTCCGTCGACTCATTAATAACTCCGCACATTAACTCTTATTCTCCGGGGGGCTACCCCCAAGGCGTATCAAAAAAAAAAACAATTTGTTGGATTCCCTTTCGCACAAAAACGCAAACGAATATGATCTTAGGCTTTTATGTAACTGTAAGTTCATCCTTTGCTGTCATTATAGTGAAAAAAATGGAGGTACCCCTTTCAGGGGGGTTAGGGTATCCCGTCAAAGTCGAAAGGTACTGGGTGGTTGCCAAAGTGGCTAAGCATAACACGCCGTATTTGTCAAGAAATTATGATTTTTATGCTCTTTTCCTAATAGCAGTTGGGATTCGACTTTTTTAGGTCTAGAAACGTCGTAAATGGCATCTTAAAGACCGCTTTTAAAAAAAATAAGTGTCTGTTTTTCACAAAGAAAAAGAGTATACGGTGTTGATATGACCGAATAGAGGAGGAGCTCGGACCCAGGTCAAACATCATCGTTTACCCCTCACTACAGAAAAGGTTTGACACATTTGGTAGATAGTATGGACCCTCTACATCAATGCTAGGTAGGTAGTACTCTCAAATTGTGATATCACTTTTTCAATAGGGGCCAATTTAAGTTTACACATGAGTCAAATTTTTAAAATGCTCCAGTAATGTTAATAATGATGTTTGCATGTCTTTAAGCTGAATTGAGTTAATACTGTAAAATCACAATTGCAAAAATCAATGGCGAAAGTACAGAACCTTGATGCACACCCACCTTCACCTCAAACTCATCGGACAAATCAGACCCCACTCTAACTCTTGTTTTGGCTACTTCATACAAACTCGTCACTGCTCTAACCACTACTTCTAACCACTGCCTTCTCCAAGTCTACAAAACACATATACAACTTCTTCCCTTTAGCTCGATATTCCTCTTGCAACCTCCTTAATATAAACACTGCATCTATCGTTCCCTTCCCTGGCATAAACCCAAATTGTATCTCATCCACTTCCACTATCTTCCGAATCCTATTCCCTAGTACCCTCTCCACAATTTTCATTGCATGCTCCAGCAACTTCACACCCCTATATGCACCACAACTCATTGCATCCCCTTTCCCTTTAAAAATTGGAACCACCACACTCACTGCCACTCCTCCGGCATGCCTCCTCCATCTAACACTCTCTGACACACCTCGTCATGTGAGTGCAACAAAGTCGTATCTACATTTTCATGATTTTACCGTTGCTTTACAAGAAATAAAATGTCGTATCTACATACTAGTTTTCCCGTGTCGTGCAACAAAGTCGTATCTACACCTAATTAGGCCTAATTAGCCTAATAACTCTGTAATAAATTGAGCCTTATAATTGAAATATATGTTAAATATGCGTATTCATTTACTTTTGTAAATTAATTAAGTACTGGGCGTAATATTGAGTGGAAAAAGGTCGTAACTACATTTTTAAATATGTTTTTAAGGTTTTTTGTGCCGAAATTTGCATAAATTAGCATAAATTTGGTAAAAAATGAAATTGCTCTTTTCACAAAATATTTTGGGAGATTTTTTATTTATACACCTTTTTAAACACCGTTGCTTTACAAGAAATAAAATGTCGTATCTACATACTAGTTTTCCCGTGTCGTGCAACAAAGTCGTATCTACCAGTTACGACTTTGTTGCACGACACGGGAAATTCAATTTTGAGTGCAACAAAGTCGTATCTACACCTAAATAGGCCTATTTAGCTTAATAACTCTGCAATAAATTGAGACTGTCACCTGAAATGTATATCAAATTAAGCATAATGATCTACTTTTTCATATTATAACTCAATTTCGCCAAAAATGTCAGTTACGACTTTGTTGCACTCACCTGACGAACTAACTCCATCATCACACCAATCCCTATCTCTCCACTCGCACTAATCATCTCAGCACTCACCTCTGAGGGTCCAGCTGCCTTTCCTTTTTTCATTTCTCTTATTGCCTTCACCACTTCTTCCCGACTGACCCTCTTAACTGGCCCTTCCACAGCATCAGCCTCTACCTTCTGACCCCACCCATTCTCCTCATTTATGATTCTCTCCATATGCTCTTTCCAGACTCTACCTCTACCGTTCGCACTAAAATTCAACTTTCCATCACTTCCCCTCATACATCTTCCCCCTTCAACATCTCTTCCATCATTTTTCATTGCCTTCACTATCTTATACACCTTGTTTGGATTCTCTCTCAACTCATTCAGCCCCTTCTGTGCCTCCTCCTTCATAGCCTTCGCAACCACTTTCTTTGCTCGCGTCTTTAACCTCTTATACCTTACTTTATTCTCTTCCGTACTGTTTTTCTCATATCCTTATATGCATCCTTCTTTTTCGCTATCGCCTCCTTCACCTCAGCATTCCACCACGCAGTATCTCTCCTGTCTCTCCTACCTTTTGTTTTCCCACACACTTCATCACATGCCTCTAACACCCCTCCTTTAAAGCACCCCCACAAATCTGACACATCAGTCTCCACAAGCTCCCCAACTCTCATCTCAAAATTATTTCTTGTCTCTTCTTCTTTCAGCGTCCATACTTTCCTCCTCTTATGCACTACCTTCCTCACCACCTTTTTTCACCTTCCTCTTATCCACATCTACAACCACCAACCTGTGTTGCAATTCTCCTGGGATCACCTTAACATTCTTCAGAAATTTCCTCTTCCTCTTGCCCACTAACACAAAATCAATCTCCGTCTCACTTCCCCCTGAGCTATATTTCACTTTCACATACACTGATATGATGTATTAATCTAGAGCAAAACATGCATTTACATTTACTCAGGAGGAGTAATACTTAAGGTAATGTTAGTAATAACCAGCTTGAATAATATTTCTTGCAGTTGTAGAGTATTTCTTAGATCATTGTTAATGCTTTCTGAAGTTTCATTAAAATAGAAAATGGAAAGGGGTTTTCCAACTCGCTGAACGATAGCGTCAACACATAATTAGACCTCCCTTACCCGCCCGGCGTTCGGAACGTCAACAAAAGGATAATACAAGTAGGATTTCCAAATAGAATTTACAATGTTGTGTTTGTATATTATATAAGCTTATAAATTGGTTAAATTCACAGTCAAGTTATAGTGAATGAGCCTTTGGATTTCCCGCGAGTAGTCTAAGTTTCCCGGTGTGAAAGCAGATATAGTCCGGCGGGGACCACAGTCCGGGGCTCCATAGACGATAACGGAATAAAGCATGAAACTAATGTTGCATAAAGAGTCAACTGAATCGATTGCCCTATTGTTCACCATTGTTCCCGGACTATGAGTACGCCGGACAATAATTACTTCTACACCGGGAATGAGATTACCAAATTACCCATTTTTTCCCGGTGTGGTTGCCACCTGCCTATACTGTAAACAAATACTGACAATATATGTTTTTTTTTCTTATTTGTGGAGTAATACCATGCGTATGCTTACTTTTGTTACCCATCATTGCCAAATAAATATCAATTTTGCTTGCATGAATGGCGAAAACCCTTATTTTTGAAGATTTTGCAGATATACGACATCTATTTTTGCAGTCATAACACCTCTCAGTTACGACGTCACTATGACGTCATATTGTTACAACTTGATATGTTTGTACTTCATTTGAAGAAGGCACATATCTAGCTTCACAATGATACCAAACAAGATGATGTTTGTCCCTTAATTACGAACAAATCAGGACGTCCCCCCCTCGTGAATGTATAGTAGAAAAAATCTTGGTTGGACGAGGGTTATTCAGCAGACGACGCGGAATTGCGTTTAACAACAAGAAAACACACTCCGGAGTTGATTTCCACGGCATGCACCTTGGTTGAACCGTCTGTGACCTTTGTGGTTTTAATATCAATGAGTAGGAGTACGAGTATGATATCCATGTAATAGACATATTTGTTGATTAAAGTTACAAATTACCTGGATGTCTTTAGCCTAATGTCCCTATTTTTTTTTTTTTTTTTTTTTCTAAATTTGTTCATTAACCTTCATAGAAGACACATCCACTGAGAAATGATGCTCTGCTCTCAACGGTCACGGAATTGCCCCAAATGACCCAACTAATATCTCTATTCTTCCAATGGCCTAGACTATCATTTGGTGATATGTTTCCATGTCAGTGAGAAATCATAATCTAAGAACAGCATATCAAAACTTTACTGAAATCAAAGCAGTGTTCTCGTCTAATCGAGAGCCATTTTTTGTACAATACCCGAGGGTGTAGTTACCACCCCTGTTTCCCCTGTTATTTTCCTTTTTGGTACCAAATGATAGTTATTAGTTTTCTGTTGGTATCAAAATAAGTACCACGTGTCATTCTGACACATAAGCTAAGCAATTTTAACTGGACTCAACATAACATAATAACACTTTTAAACGCTCGGTTATAAAATTAGTAATTCCTAATACTCTAGAGCCAAAGTGATGAAACTCGGAATAGTTAAAACTTTTTTCGGTATTAAAACAAATAAACGTTCACCTACTTTTACACAAGGGTGGATTTTAGGGGCGCCACCTTGATTTCCCCCTTTTTTTTGGCAGTGCCCTTGCAGAATGAACTTTTGTTGTGATGCCAATAGGCTATTTCGCCATATCCAAGGCGGAAAACTTGAGGGGTGGTAAACCCCGGTAGACGAAGGTTAATGGGGGTCGGTTCAACTATTGGCGCATTTTGTTTTCATTGGTCTTCCCATGTTCAGTGTGCAATACCAAATCATCATGTATCCTTCAAACCATCTACCTCAGCAATTAACTTGTTCCATCATTGGGACGAGCAACTTTTTCAAGCCAAAATAGCAAAATCACCTTGTACTTGTACAACTCAATGTGGTACAAAAACACAGCTGAATTTTCTTTCACTCTTTCTGTCATTGGAACTTGCCAGTATCCCTTTCCAAATCAAACCCTTTGCTACACATTTGTACGTCCAATCTTCCCTGGAAGAATAGGTACAACATGAAAAGGGATCTATTTAGTACCTTTTGTACATAGATGTACCTTAATTTTGAATAAGTAACATTCTGGGTACACCATTTTATACCTAGTTTTTGGTGCCCCCTAGAAACGTACCTGATTTTCTTTACCTAAATATACCTTTCCTCTCAGAGTAACCATAAGGTATCCACAATTGTACCTAAAAAGTACCTAATTGATTTAAACATATACCTAAAGCTACGTTTTGAACTTATAATCCCTCTAGAATGGGAGTACCTAAATATATTTTTTCTTTCTGGACTTCCCATATTTGTCCCATTAACTGTTATACCTTTTGAACCTTACAGTGTTTTTCCTACTCTCCATAAGTACTGAATGTTCTTATTTGGGCAATCACAAGATTATCAGCAATGTCCCAATCAGTGTAATCACTGTACTGGTACATTGCTAATATGATTTGGATTTAAACCCTTCTGTTTAATTCTTGGACATCCCGAGTATGCAGTGGTAACTGGTACGTGTGTGGTATATTATTGATGTATTATTCATCATATAGGCCAATATTAAGTAAGTCTTATTAAGGATTACGAAATATGCAGTAATAATAGGTAGCTGTCATATGGTGCAACATCACTATTGTTGAAATGCAGAGCACCAAATTGCCCTAGTCTATTAAGCTTCCTGTAAGTAAGCCGATGAATCCTAAAGTAACTTATACACATAATTTTAAAAAGAAATCTTCATAGTTAACCTTGGATATTAACAGAATTGTCATCAGCTGAGAATCAACCAAGGAAGGTAAGACTTAAAGTAAGGGGACATTCGTGATCCACCACCCATCCATCTCCCCGCTGGACCTAGGAGACCATGTTGATGATTTTTATTATCCGTTAGCATTAGTAATCTGCATATGTGACCGGGGTTCAAATTCACATTTTATCTGTACGAATTCACATTGTGTAGGCTGTCCATCCACACTCATTTGGCATTTCGTTAACAATCGCAGTCTTGAAAAATGATCCTTTGTATGAAGCAACAGGGTAGTCAAGGGACTAGTAGTGACTTTTCTATGGGACCCTATAAACACTTTCCACAAGAATGAATCAACTAACATTTAGGGACACTTTGCCGTTACTGTCCTTTTCCCTATTCACTGTGCCCACAGTGCAGTCCCATGGCCTATGACCTGTCATACGTACCTGTGCTTAACGCATAGGATATGAGAAACTCACGTCGTTTCAGAAATTGCTCAAGGGATTCTTCTTGGTAGAAGCTCGTAATATAGAATATACTATCCATCATAACAGATGTTAATTTTATTCTGATAGAACCTTCAAGAAATCCGAAATAGTTAATTTATAAGAGTGGCATTTTAGTAGGGTAAAAAATGCTCACTCGATGGCAAAAATCACCATGATTGCTGGCATGATCAAGAGGGCGCCCATGGACAAACCGGTTAGCCCTATACTCTTCGTAGAAGCTGGAAACAAAATAATCTTATTCTCACAGGTAGTAATTTGGTTGACATAACGCGCTGACAAAGATCAAACGACCGTTTCTAACAGGTTCAACATGTGTAAACAGCCTTCTCAGCCAATTTGCATGCCACAGTGTGGGGTAATCTCTCATACCATGACCATGTCATTGATCATGATGTTGATGGTCCCTGCGAAGTTAGGCCCGTTTACAGTGGCCACTAACTGCCCCATGATCGCTATATTAACCAAACGGAAGTAAAATGTTGGCAACATGGCTTCGACGCCCGGGGCTTCGACTGGCCAACATTTTATCGACAGAGCAAGAGATAACTTTTCAAAATAATTCAAATGGTGATCCACACAAGATCTGACAATCCGTGTTTTTTGGGAAATTTACTTTTGCTACGTTTTAAAATGATGTGTTTACGTTTTTTTTCAAAATTATAATTTTTAGTCTCATTTATTTTGTTTTTATTGGTTTTCTTGCCAACTTAACGACCAACCCTGCAATTCTCATCTCACAAATGTTATTCCTTAGTAACTCAAAAGAAATTATTCTAATGTGAGTAAAGAAGTGATTAAGGCCAGGTAGAACGGTAGAAAGATCATCCTTTGTAAATTTTAATGTTTTATTTTTTTTAAAAAACCCTGAAAATCAGGGTAGGTCGGGCCAGTAAAAAAGGGTTTTTACACACTTAGCTTTTGAATCGTGTGTAATCAAGCCCCCCCCCGCCCCCCCACACAACACACACACATTTTTGACCTCTATACTTGTTAAATATGTACAGTTTGCTTCCAAAATAATTAATAATTAAATAAATAATATAGCCGATTGCTGTTTCAAACTTTAAATAAAAGTAGACAAATTAATATAGAAATATTATATAATACTATTTTTGGAAGCCAAATGCAACTGTGTAAACTGGGAGGGGTTATAGTTGCTGGTCACAAAAGAAACTGCCTCTCTTGACTGCGTATCGCGCGTGACCAGCTTGAGAGATATGGCGCGGCTTATTTACTCTTTAACAAAACGACTTAATAATATAGACCAGCGCATTCCTCCACAACCGGCGTAACCAAAATCGAAGTTCCCAAAAGTAGATAATGAGCATACGCCTCATTTATCATAGTGTTTTTGGGCATCCCACCATATTTGGGTTTTACTTATCATCGTATTTGGAAAGTCCTTAGCATATTTATGAGACACTGGAGTACTTTATTTTCGCATACTTTAGCGGTGAAAACAACAATAACAATGATGCCACATGCTATCACCTGGACTCAAATAGCTCTTTCCTAGCAAATTAACAGGGGTCATCGGGAGACTTTTGTGCATTAGGATTGGAGGAATCTTTTCAAGATGCATGGTTTCTTTCATTCAATCGATTGGTTTCGCATAATTATTGGCAGAAAAAACGGCCGATCAGACAATGGAACACTGGGGAAGTGCAACCTGATACATAAACCGGTGCGTGACGCACCGATTTATAGGTACTGTTTGCTTATGGCAGTAGCAACGACTGGGCTGGTTTCGCAACAGAAGATGGGCGCGCGAGGTGTGAGACAAATCGGTTCCGTTGCTGAAATATCAATAACACGAACGTTTCCCTTCTTGGTTTATGATTCTAGCTCTATATGCTCGTTACCGGCCACTTGCTGCCTCGGATGTCGACCGCTCCAATAAGCCAACCTATTAACTCCGTGTTTTATGCTAATGACCCGATTTCAAAAGCCCATCAATACCCGCACTACACAGTAGTGTCCTGATCTGCTTCCAGTAGCCCCACCTCTGCAAGGAAACCTTAGATCAGCCATTTCTGGTTCTCAATCTGTGGAATAGGCATCGCCATTCACCCATGACAGTCCAGCTCCAGGTGGGAGATGCTCACCAGGTTCAATACCAATATATTTACATTGGGTATGGCAGTCTTTCTGTCTACAAGGCCGACTCCTTAAGCTCCTTATAGAACTATTTCAAAGATTTGGACTTTTTTACGAAACGCCTCTCGATTACAGTCGATTTGCAGCATGTATCTGTCCCATACATATATGGTGTTTCACATTAGATACTTGGCAGCTACACACTTGCATGCTCGCTTACGCCTACGAACGGCATTCTGGTGAGCAATTTCCGCTATGATTGGTTACTTTTCCGTTGGTGTTGACGTAATCAGCCTGTGATAAGCCGGCAGAGGCATTTATGGCTGAGTCAAGCTTCTTGGCATGGGTTGAATATTTCCCATACAAGGACAACATTCTCTGATCATGAGTGCCAGGGAAGTGCCGTCGAGTCTTGGGTATGTGGGGCGAACACACACCCCCATCTTGCGCCATGATTTGTTCATGATGTTATTGCTTGAACATACTTTACTCTCTTCGTCTTTCGATGTGTCTTATAATAGAGTGCGGTCCAAGGTAACTCCCAGGTAGACAGGGTTATCACAAGTCTCCTATGGTAGACATTTTAGGTATAAATTTGGTTTACAAAGTGTACCTAAATTAACCTAAAATGTACCTGATACGTGTTCCAAATGTGCATTGTTATCAATACATCATCATATCTTGGATACAAAATCTTGGTATTGGCTAAAATCTGTCTTGATTTTTAGACTTTTGAGCCTAAAATCTTGGCACACGCGATATGGCCCAGCAGGTTTTGGACCAATTACACAGGTGACCACCAACCGCTGTGACTGGTTTTCAATTCTCCATCTAAGTGCTTACATAAACTCCCTGGATTACTGGACACTCCTTTTGGAATGTTCTTGCATGTCATAGACTTTGTGTAGTGATCAATTCGATCGTGGTGCAGTACAAAAAAAAAGCGGTGATCCCCCGCCGCCATGCGCCAATACGCGACGCGAGCAAACAACACGGATGACGTTTTCGAAAATTCTTCGGCCTTAAAAGAGATTGGCCTGCTGCCTTTGTCATTAAATAGCAAGATCACGGGATAGTCATTATCTCAAATAACCGTTATTATGAAGATATAATTATTAAGTATGAATTTTACGTTGATTCTTGTATTGGATTCTTATTATGAGTTTGCGGGCAATTTTTTGGCTTATTCTTTCGTACGAAACGAAACAGGCCTCAGTACACCCATTGATTACATTCTTTATTTCCGTCAGAGTGTAAATGTACGATCACGGAATAAACGTGGAATCCCATGGTGCACGAGCCCTTTCGTTCGTCGAATATATAGCCCAATTTTTTGAATGAAAATTGGTGACGTCAACAAGATTGGTTAAAGTATTATTTTATTATTATTAGCTTCGAATCCGCTTTAATAACACGTGGAAAGGATCGCATTTTTCGCCAATAGGCTTGTTTTGATGAATAAGGGTAAATTCCACTTTTTTTGACATTAATGGGGGATTTTTGGAACAACGCTTCAACGCCATTATTGGCCTTGTGTGTGTAAGGGTTGTGTGTGTTTGCGTGTGCTAATAAATGTAGTATACCACATTTGGAGACGGTTTTTGTTCATAATCGAAAGGAACCATTCCCCTGGGCCTAAAATGTCCCTGAAGAATGATAAAAATTGAGCTTTCTTCTGATAGCAAAATCTAAAATTTTGATGAGTAAAGTTAGTGGTGTTGGTTGTTATCGGTCCACACCTTTTAATAGATTCAAATGAAATAAGAATTTAACCTAAAAGATCCGGGCTTTTTGGACCCCAATCCCACCGAAAAAGACACCTCCTGAGGTGGGGGTTGGGAAGTTGGTCCTGTCCCCTAGTATCTCGGAAACGGATTGAATGAACTATCATATGTGTGTTACCAATTGTAAGATCCGGGCTTTTTGGACCCTCTCAACCGCCGGGCGGGGGATTCCGCCCCCTAGTAGCTCGGAAACGGATTGTTGAACTATCATAATTTATGTGTTGGTACCAATGGATAGCTTGACCCTCCCGAGTCCATTGATACTAAAAAAAAGTACAAACATACCTTGTACTGACGTCACCAGTGACGTCCAACATGACGTCATGCAAACTGAAACATGCGAAAATCTAAAAAAAATCAAATCAAAAAAAAAAAATTGGATTTTTTTTTGGCCATGAATTTGTGTCAAACTTGCCGCAGGACAGCTCTTACTACAAATACATATAAGATAAAACCTAGTGGTACTGTATCCTTAGCACCAAATGGATTTCTGATCTATGTCGGTGTAATTCAATGGGACCTTATTTATTCAGTCGCACGCATTGCGCGATTACGCACGCCGGGGGCGATCACTCAACCCGTTAGTCCAGAATTTTGTAAACTCCAAATGAAGTCCTTAAGAAAAAGCGACGTTGAACAAGGCCGTCAAATAAGCAAAAAGCCATGTTAGTTTCGGCGTGGAAAAAATAACAATAGGTGAGATACGACTAAAATGTCGGAGGGGGCGGATTTCCTGGGCCTTTTAGGGGTGATGGTGGTGTTTTAAAAGAGCACTATACTTGATCCACTCCAAAGAGTCAATAAATTTGAAATTTTTGGCAGGAATACCTTAAAAGCGAGGATAAAGCATAGAATTCTCATACGTTTAGCTTTGGAACTGAAAAATGGACAGAAAGAAAAAAAACAGCAAATGTCAAAGATTCGAATCCCCCATTCAATTCCGTGATAGTAGTAAGTGTCGTACGGATAGTAATCTTGTCAGTATCCGTACTCTAGTAATTACTCCCCCTTCGCTAACGTCGTTTTTGTTGGTGTCAAGAAGTTGGCCGGATTTTTCCAAACTAGCCCCCGGGGGATTTGGTAACAATATTGTGGAGTCTGATGTTTTTCCTTCTCTGCTCCAAGGTTTCCCAGCCTAGCTTGGACATCATTTCAGTGACGCTGCTGTACTTTTGTAGTTACCACCACAGCAGAACCCCTTGCAGCCCTCTATGAACATCTCCAATCTTTGTTTTTTGGAATAGATAAATATATTCCCATCTTTTTCACATGCATATTCCAAAACAGGCTTGACCAACATGTGTATAAGTGTAGTTTTTTACTTCTTCAGTGCAAAACCACAAATGTTTTTTCTCCTTAAAAAGCCCAGGTTTCTATTCGCTTGTTTATCACAATTTTTGTGGGTAATACTCCCAGGTCATTTATCATTGATCTCAACACCTAGGTATGATGTGAATCTACCTGCTGGAGTTCCTGACCACAAAAAGTGTATGAAATATTATTGTGTAAAAAGAATGGGGTTAACGACATTTTCAACTTTTCGTGCCATTCTCCCAGCTTCTTTGATCTTACCTGCAAGTTCACATGATTGTTGTCGTTCCCAGATGTATATACCAGCGATCGTCTCAGAGCCGGTTTGCTTTCAAGTTTGGTTTGGCAAATTATTAATGTAGAGCAGGAAAAATAGTGGGCCTAATACTGTTCCCTGAGGACTAAACCACCCGATTTTGTGCTTATAATGCTGCTTTTGGTCTTAACATTTGTAGGGTATGTTAGGCTACCTATTTTTGTGTTATAAAACATGCAAAAACCTATTTTTGATGATTTTTTTCGATTTTTTTATTTGAGCAAAATCACTTATAGTGCCTTTAAACGGACGTCCCAGGTGTTTATGTGACATGATGACTTGACGCATAACCCCCGCCAGCCCGCGCAAGGTGGGCTGTAAGCCTGCTATTACTAAAAAACGGGGATCCTTCTGCTCATTAAGTCCACGGTAAGGTTATTAGCCTGGCTGACTATGTTTTCAGTTTGTAGACTTAATGACCCATCTTTTTCACTTCATGCGGGGAATTGATATTAATTATTAAAGACCAATTAACAGATGTTGAAACTTAAAAGGAATTTGATATGGGATAAACAGCCAATTTTTGGAAAAATAAGATTTGAATGACGTCACGGCATTGATTGGATTTATTATTTTCTTCGGGGGACCCATTCAGGTAAAATGACGTACGTACCCCCCTACATTGGAAAAAACAACCGATTATCGTCATCGACGTTCGGTTTTTGAATCCTAGGGAAAAGTAATTTTGTACTGTGTATACATAAATAAACCGTGTCTTTTGAAAAAATATTGCACTCTGGGCAGAGGGCCCCGTACAGACCTTGATTTTAAACATAGTCGGATTATATTCTCGGTCGCCCCCGAAGAGCAAACTGATACCTGATCCTGACACTTGACCTGGTAACCTGACACGTGGCAACAAACTATTCATCTCTTTACCGTTTATAACTCACAATACTGCAAAGCAGCGCATGCTGTATCTCCGTTGTCACAGCGTCATCGATCCAGATGTGAGACTAATATCTGTAGTAAAGACTCGTTTCAATGCATTTGAAGGCGTAGTAAGACACCTTTCGAACCTAACACCTATGATGATATCTATCGCTCTTCTACCGACCTGCTTGATAGCTCAGTCGGATAGAGCGTTGTGCAAATGTATACGAAGGCGCCGGTTCGAACCGGCCAAGCGCACATGGTTGTTTTTTTTTTTTCAACACTAATCTGTTCGCTGCCATCTCCAGGGAAGATTAATAAATATATATATTTTCAATCAGTTCAAGTCATAGTTGGGTACTTTTCATGACGTACTTTAACCAGCATCGTGGTGCTATTCTTAATTTGTTTTTTTCACAGTTCGAATCCATTCAAATCAAATGCAAATATGCTCCTTAGTGATAGCCATGGAAACATAATAGTGGCAGTGTCCATGTCCCGCAGATTTGAAAACATGTAACCTGCATGCAATAACATGGGTTCCGATTTGACAATCCCTCACTTGGTTTACATCCCGATTTCAGGGTTTGATGAATTTCAGCTGTGCTTTTAATTTGGTTTTTGTATTGAATGTACACAAACTCCAGAAACTTCCCCTGCAAAGTAATCTCTATCAAACAATAATACCCTTGAACATACGGGCCATGGCTACAGAGCTATGCGCTGTACCCATGCGCACCGATACACTCTAGATCAAAACAGCCCTATTAATATTATTAATACACCCCAAAACCATTGCACGCCTGATAACACTCACTTTCTTCACCTACCCGTTGTTTGCTGTGTCAAAATCAGAACCGCGAGGTAATCTATATCTATAAGTCCCATCTGTCCTCCATAACGCTTCAACGTGCACGACTGGACACTCGTATGTATAATAGGGGGAAGAGGATTACGTAAAGTCACAGATGTGGCTGTATCCCATGGCTTTAGTCCATGCTATCGAACAATCCATCCTCATTGTTATCTCCGAATCACACTGACCTCTGTTGGTAAGTCGATATTAACTTGAACTCATTGTCTTTCTTGGCCGCCTTCCATGACACTGTCAGTTCTGAATATGGATTAGCACAACCACTGTAATCACATACCAACGCCAACAAAACTGAAGCCCTGGCAATAAACAAAATAATAATAAAAATCAAATAAATAAATAATAATAATAATAAAATCCGGATTGATCAGTTTCCATTTTTAATTATTATGTGCCTGAATAATCTAAACCAGAACACCGAGCTGCGAAAAAAAAAAAGAAACAAAAACAAACACACAACACCAAACAAAACAAAACAAAAAAACAAACAAAACAAACCCCCAAAATTTAAAAAACACAACCACAAACAAACAAAAGACAATATTGCTGAAGTCTCTTTTTTATTTTTATAGTCTATCCAACCTGATTTGTCCCCCATACATTTGCATGAGGGGTTACTTATAATAAACTCATAACATTATTAATTGAGTAGCATAATGATCACGCCAGGCCAGTGTGAGATTAAGAGGGTCGTCGAGTGCCCAAATTGTGTAAACACGTAGTTCAATACGAAAAAAATCGCCATCTCGTATATTGCGCAGTTCACACCTCCCAGAGAAGATGAGAAAGAAGAGATGGTTCCACTGTTACTTCAAAAGATAACTATTCAATTCGCCTATTCATCCTTACTTGCCCTAAACCGATTGATTGCATCAAAGACCTGCACTACTTGCTGGAGAATATTCATCAACCTGTCCATTAAATCCCAGAATATTTCAAATTCTCAGTGTCACCTGGTGATTTGCACCATTGAAGAAGAGATAGGGAACCACAAACGCCTGTCCACAATCTGTTTTATTCTGTTTTATCATAACTCCACTCACCGCACAAAAGGAAGGGATTTCAACCAAAGGTTTTCTACTATAGTTAGAGGAGGCAAAACCACTAGAGGTTCCTATATAAGAGAGAGAGGCAAAACGTTTTTACGTAATCTTTAGAACTTCCCGTCTCCATGGTTTGGCCGACCACAAAGAAACCCGGAGTGCAATGGGGTTTGGGGTGTATAATAATGATAATAGGGCTGTTTTGATATTAGAGTTTATCGTTTGCGCATGTCTACAGAGCGCATAGATCTGTAGCCATGGCGCGTTATGTTCAAGGGTATTATGTTTGTAGAGATTCCTTTTGCAGGGGAAGTTTTCTGGAGTTTTGAGTTATGCACAGGTATTAAACAGAAGCATGATTGATGTGAACTCATATTTTTTCTTAATTTATCATGATATTACTAAGATCTTTTGAACAAAGTTTTAAGAGATAATTTTTCAATGTCCTTGGACCGAGACTGCCCTAGTAAAATGCATGTACCGTTTCACAATTACCGTTTGGAATCCCCAATGCCCAAATCGAGCAGATCGTGTCCTACCCTCCCGGTAACAGAACCACGTGTATAGTCTCACAATCTTGATCGATTACGCTGTACCAACAGAGATACAGAATGCTTGTGCTTTGCCGTATTGTAGTTATAAACGTCAAGATAATTTTGGTGTCACGTGTCAGATACCAGGTCAACGTGTCTGTATCAGATATCAGTTTGCTGTTCGGGGGGGCGACCGATATATATAAATCCGACTATGTTAAATCAAGGTCTGTTTACATACCCTCTCTGCCCAAAGTGCTAATTATTTTTTTCAAAAGACACCGTGTATTATTTCTAAACAGTACAAAATTTACCTTTTCCTACGATTCAAAAACCCGACGTACGATGACGATAATCGTGCGTTTTCCAATGTAGGGGATACGTACGTCATTTTTAACCCTGATGTCTCCCGAACAAAATAATAACAATCAATTCCGTGACGGGGTCATAAATCTTTAGTTTTTTCCAAAATTGGCTTTTATCCCCATAATAATTCCTTTTAAATATCACTCTGTATATTTGTTCTTTAATAACTTAATATTCAATTGTCCCCGCATGACTGTGAAAAAGATGGGTCCAAAGTCTACCAACTGAAAACAAAGTCAGGCGGCTAAATACCCTTACCGTGGACTTAATGAGCCGACCGGATCCCCTTGTTATTTTTAGCGGCTACACCACTGCGCGCGGCTGCTGGGGTTATGCGTCTAGGTACCAACAATAGAAATCAAATGGGCTGGCCTCCCTTCTTCTTTCCCTTACTGTGTGCCTCTTTGCATACTACAAACAGACTAATCGGTAGGAACAAATTCATGTCTGTGTTTAGAGTGGCCAGTGGTATAATAGTGTATCCAGGATCATTGTGCCTCATATACGCTTTTTCTCATAATGCATGCGCGCTTAGGTTAAAGAATTTATTCAGTTGAGGCGGTTGATTTAAAATCAATACGACTGATGTGTCCATTTCATTCGTGAGGAGTGTCCATGGTTAGGACAAAATTTTAACCACCCAATAGCCAACCCACCATCCAACAACTGATAGTTGGCGGATTTTTGTATCGATTGACAATTATGTGTGTATACAAGCACCCAACTGATAATTATTCCGTGCAAAATCTCAAATGTCAGCGCCCAGCACGGACGACTGGTTTTTGAAAGCGTTTCACCCCACCCCCTTTGATCAACAGCCCCTTTGAATCATAATCCTCTGCTGTCCCTCCTGCCCTCTGCGCATCGATCATTGGCGAGAAACACCTGTGTAGAATATTTTTAAAACTCTATTCGACACCACATAAAAGTGTAAAGTATATTGCATATTACAACATTTTACAGCGTCTCCGTTGTGTATTTGTTTGTTTGTGTTCGTTATATAAGAAGTTAAATGTACATCGTTATGCCGTTCAGTCTTTAACTGCCCCAAGACTGCCCCAAGTGTGCAAAATAAAGGATGAACGTTTTACTAAATTTGGAACATTTGACCGGGGGGCGTCTTGTATTTTCGTTGGGCACCCGTGTTTCGTTCCAGGGTTCTGAAAGTGACCCGGTATAGTTTCAGTAAAATATACCCCGCCCTTAATTGGACCAACTTTAGTGAATATACTAATTTTTCAATGTGCAATATACACGTAACGGCACAGTAGCAATATGACATCCAGAGGTTACCTGTGCTATTTTAAATATATTTTCCACTAGTTTTTATCCATTGTTATATACTCCTTTTGAAATTCCACTATAATTATTATACTTTACCTACTTGTATGCACAGTTGATTTTTTTCACTGTACTGCATTTACGCATTATTGGACATATTTTTATCATATTAATTTTTGGCTGTAGCCTATTCTATTCTGAACAAATAAAAATTGATTGAAGATTGAAGGTATTTGCAGTGAGATTATACCCCTTGCGGACCTGTTCTCAATTATGAAAAAAGATACACATTTAAAATATCCAATATCCCTATACAAGAAAAATGACCACTTGGTCTACTCAAGAAAAAAGTACACACTTAGGGTTATTTTGCTGATATGTTTAGGTTAATTTTCCTATTTGGTATCATTGAACCGTCACAAATCACAACTGAATTTGCACCCCCAGTGGGACTAGAACTTGAATTAAATAATGAATTTGGATACCCCTAGCGGTTAGTTTCCACCAAGAACCCCCCGGACGTGTTGATATGTTCCATGGACCCGCCATATTGGTATTTATTTTGTCGTCAATGAAAGCACACCACGACCTGTATATCCCTAATAATGTTTTAAATCTGTGGAAAAATTGTAAAGAAGCTGATTTCACTGATTTTGGTAGGTATGGGTGTCCACATTTTTACAGAACAAAAAAAGTGAGTTTTATTGTAGGGGGTGGGGAAATTGTTTTTCGGGCTTCAAGGTTAATAACAACAGGGGTCAAATTTTGAAATGCTCCAAGTCATGTTTGAAAAGTATACCAAGTTACTAGTTTTAATCTAAGGATCCAAAAAGGTATAGTTTGTACTATCTCTGCGGCCGAAAGTTTTGGAGTTACCGGCTAAAAAACAGCAAAATCAATAAAAACGATCATTTCCATTTCCAGTTGTACAGGGGTCAAATTTAAAAAATTACTCCGATTTGGACAAAAAATGTTGCAAATTATGATGACTCATAGGAGAAACATAAAGGAATATTTTTGCGTGTCTTAAAGGCTCTTACTCTGACGTAGGGGTGAACATGTCAAGCCCCATTTGCATGCAATTGGACGTTGACCTTGGTGCCCCCTACATTTGGAACTAGGCATTTAAACAGTCAAAACTATTCTATTTTTATCCTATGAGCTCCATCTCATAATTTGCACCATTTTTTTTATCACAATCGGGTAATTTTAAAATATGGACCCCTTTTACAACTGCAACTGCCCGTTTTTATTGATGTTTGCTGTTTTTAGCCTATCACGCCAAAACTTTCGGCCGCAAGATATTACAAACTATACCTTTTTGGAATCCTGATGATTAACCTATTAACTTGGTATACTTTTCAACGATTGCGATCAATTTTCAAAATTTGACCCCTGTTTTATGACCCTTTGACTCTCGAACAACCAATATTCCCCCCACCCCCCTACTATAACTCACTTTTTTGGTAAATGTTACACCTTTACCTACCAAATCATTGAAATCGCTGCTTAAAAAAATTTCACAGATTTTGCTAGAATATGTTTACTTTTGGGTTTACTACTGAGAAATCTCTCGAGCGAGAAAATCTGAATTGATTATCTCGAAGGGCCACTTGACTAATATTGAAAACAATTGCAATCCATAGGGCGGGCCAGGCAGATAGTCGTTTCAAAGTCAAGTGGGTCGTTGTGGGTCCTTCTTATCTCTTTCCTTCAATGTTTGCACAGAGACTATACAGTATGGTCGTGACCATAATAGCGTCGAAAAATGAATCTTCTGCAATGCAGCATCACTTACAGATAACTGTGACCCCAAATTGGTCAAAGCATTTGAACAATTTGTGGACAACTTTCCGTACACAAACAGGTGTGGTTGGGGTGAATGCAAAATGCTTTATCTAATTCATTCATCATATCTTATTTCACAGGAACTACCCGGATATGTTTAAATGCGGTTCGGCTAAAGTACCAACACCTTCTATTGACTCAAAACATTAAATTCAAGGTAGCTTACATCAAAGGGTTGATTTTGCTGTTTTCTTTTCGTTAAAAAGTCACTGTTTTCCTAAACGATTTTTTTTGCCAACGATAAAATAATATTTATTGGTCAGAACAAACGTGGAGTTCCGTAGCCAGCAGAGAACATTTAGATGGAAAATTAATAAATGTTTTAGTGCAGTGTGTCAATTACTTCCGCTGTGAAACTTTCCCGACTGGCCAAGCTGAGTTGGTGAACTGATTCTTCAAAGGTCCAATCGACCGGCCCTTGAGTTTTCTCAAACAATGAGCCGGTGGATGAGAGTAACCTGGGTCATCTGATTTCAAATTCGAGCCATCTCCTTCTTTCTCATCTTCTCCTCGACCTCCATATAAAAACGTTTTATCCAATTTTACGAAGCCCCAGAGGGACCATAGTTAAAATATCTGTTTTGTGATAATCTCTGTGGCCACAGATTACGTAATCTGGTCCCACAGATTGCAATCTGTTCCACAGAATACGTACGTAATCTGTTCCCACAAATTATGTAATCTGTTCCCACAGATTGCAATTGTTCCCACAGATTGGCAATCTTTTCCCACACTATTACGTAATCTGTTCCCACAGATTGCAATCTTTGGCCCCAGTGACCATCTGGTTTCCCACAGATTGCAATCTGTTCCCACAGATTACGTATCTGTTCCCACAGAGTGTCGCAATCTGTGGCCACAGATACGTAATCGGTCCCACAGTTTGCAATCTGTTTCCCCCAGATTACAATCTGTTCCCACAGATTGCAACCTGTGGCCACAGATTGCAATCTGTTTCCCACCGATTACGTAATCCGTTCCCACATATTGCCATCTGTTCCCACAGATTGCATCTGTCCCACATATTACGTAATCTGTTCCCACAGATTACGTAATCTGTGGCCACAGATTGCATCTGTTCCCACAGACTGCAATTCTTTTTCCCACATACTGCATCCTGTCCCACAGATTGCACTCGGTTCCCACAGATTGCAATCTGTTCCCGCATATTGCAATCTGTTCCCACAGATTGCAATCTGTTCCCACATAGTACGTAATCTGTTCCCACAGATTACGTATCTGTTCCCACAGATTACTAATTGTGGCCACAGATTGCATCTGTTCCCTCATATATCATAATCTGTTACCACAGATTACGTAATCTGTCCCACAGATTACGTACTCCTTTTCCCAACAGATGCAAACTGTTCCCGACAGATTGCAATTCTGTGGCCACAGATTACTTAAACCTCTTTCCCAAGCTTGAGTTGGATGAACTGATTACTTCAAAGGTCCATCGTGCGACCCTTGAAGTTTTCTCAAACAATGAGCCGGTGAATGAGAGTAATCCTGGGGTAATAAATCGGATTTCAAAATCGAGAGCCATCTCCTTCTTTCTCTCATCTTCTCTGACACTCCATAGTAAAACGTTTTATACAATTTTACGAAGCCCCAGAGGGGACATGTTAAAATATCTGTTTTGGATAATCTGTTCCCACAGATTACGTATCGTTCCCACAGATTGCAATCTGTTCCCACAGATTATGTAATCTGTTCCCACAGATTGGCATCTGTTCCCACAGATTGCAATCTGTTCCCACAGATTACGTCATCTGTTCCCACAATTGCAATCTGTGGGGCCACAGATTACAATCTGTTCCCACAGATTGCAATCTGTGGCCACAGATTACGTAATCTGTTCCACAGTTGCAATCTGTCCCCACAGATTACGTAATCCGTTGCCCCACAGATTGCAATCTGTTCCCACAATTGCAATCTGTTCCCACAGATTACTTAATCCGTTCCCCCGATTACGTAATCTGTGGCCACAGTTGCAATCTGTGCCCACAGACTGCAATCTGTTCCCACAGACTGCAATCTGTTCCCATAGACTGCAATCTGTTCCCACAGAATGCAATCTGTTCCCGCAGATTGCAATCTGTGGATCCCGCAGATTGCAATCTGTTGTCCCACAGATTGCAATCTGTTCCCACAATTCCGGACTCTA
>JAMKCH010027798.1:0-17461 GCA_023653785.1 Ophioderma brevispina | reverse complement strand
GCATTAGGGAATTGCACCGAAAATATGCCCAACATCTAATAAGGTCGAGAACTCTTAAACCTGCTTCCTTCCACAAGTTACATCATTATACGCCCCAATTACGGAAATCCAGATAACTTGCACACAAACCTTGTGGGGAAAGTGTTATCCTTTTTACCGGCACAAAAATAAGCTAATTACTATTCATGAATATGGCAAATAATGCAGCCAAAGCTACACCTAATATTTTGCACATCACTCTATCACCCTACCAAGTAGTCAGTAAATCGGGCTTAGCTTTAGCCAGCAGAGAATTTCAAAAAAGGTTAACCGACAATGTCTGAAAAAATATGCCAAAATAAGCTAATTAAATTCATGAATATGCAAATAATGCAGCGAAAAGTTACACATAATATTGCGGCACCTCACTCTACAATCCTATCAAGTTTGAAGTATATCGGGATTAGCGTTTAGCCTGCAAAGCCATTTTAAAAAGGTAACCGAGTCGACGGACGGACACACGGACATACGGACACACACGGACGCAGGGACACACAGAATTTGGATAAGTATGTGCCTCCATGAACATGCGTTCAGGGACACACTTGACATGGGTCCTTCTTCCTACAAAAAGGTATAGTTAATCTAATTCTGAATGTACAAATTTCCAAAAAAATTCTGTTTGTAAACGGTTGTGTATCACACTAAATTTGTTTAAAACAAGCGGTTCTCGAACCACAAAGGGTCCCCGCCCGTCGCGATAGAAATGGAGGGAAATAATTTTAAGATCACAGGGAGAATTGTGAGGGAAATAAGTGGTTCTCAACCACTGAGGCTGCGCAATAGCAGTTGCCAATTGGACGGTATCAAATGTGACTACAGGACCCTACAACTATTTGTAGTTATTTGGACCTTAGATGACCCTTACTTGACCTTGAAATGACCTTCCAATTTGCGGTTTAGAAAGGTGACCACATCCATAAAGTTTCATGACCTACCTCATGTTGAGTTAGTTGACCTTGAAACCCCCACGACTTGAAATGACCTTCAATTCCGCAATGAATGCGTACTACTCCTATCAGTGTTCATGACCTTAATACCATGTGTATGGATTTGACTGGGATGACCCCACATGATCTGAAATGACCATCAAAATTTTTGGCAATGAATGTTGACCACACCCCCCAAGTTTTCATCATCCCTACACAAGACTGACAGGGATATAGCAATTTAATTCCATTGACCTTGAATGACCCCACATGACCTGAAATGACCTTCAAATTTTTCAGCACGGAATGTTGACCACAACCAAGTTTCATCATCCTACCCCCATTTGATAGGGTTATAGCAATATTATCCCATTTGACTTGAATGACCCAACATGACTTTGAAATGACATTCAAATTTTTCGACACTGAATGGTGACCACACCCAACAAGTTTCATCATTCCTCCACAATTGACAAGGGGCTATAGCCAATTTATCTCACATTTTTTTGACCGCAATTTGACCGTTGACCCATGCCACATGCCCCACTCCGAACTCATCCACCGTCTACATGGCGTGACCATCTATGGTGCGAAGATTGACATTCATACTTGCTTAGATCAAAAGATATCGTGTTACCAAGGATTCTCTATTTTTGACCAAATTTGACCCTATTTTTGACCATATTTGCCTTTGACCCATGACACATGACCCACCTCCGAACTCGCCCAGTCTACTTGGGATACATCTATGATGCGAATATGGACACCCATCCTTGCTTAGATCAAAAGATATCGTGTTACAAGGCATTATTTTTTTTTTTTTTTTTTTTTTTTTTTTTTTTTTTTTTTTTTTTTTTTTTTTTTTTTTTTTTTTTTTTTTTTTTTTTTTTTTTTAACATATAGGGCCTATTTTGGACCAAATTTGACCCTATTTTGGACCATATTTGACCTTTGGAAGATGTCACATGACCCACTTTACATTCCAAGTACAACGCCTACTTGAGATGCCTCTATGTTGCGAAGATGGACACCCACACTTCTTAGATCCAGAGAGATTGCTTGGGACACACACAGCACAAACCACACACGGACGCAGGGCATTTCTATAGTCCCCGTTGCCAACTAAAAAGTTGGCGGGGGACCAATTACTAACTGATTCAATAGATAGTAACACCCGAATCCGATACATGAAATCTATTGTTGGACTAACAAATTGAAAGCCCTGATTTTTGCACCCATGATCCAGGCTGTTCAACTCTGAAATTTTCCTTTCAATACACCCCCCCCCCAATGTTAGTTGGGATCTGGGGCAAAGATATTAGTGAGCGGACCATGGCCTAAATACTGGCCCTAATTACTGATATGCAGATGTAATGAAGATGCATTTAGGATATTTAGCAACAATTGGAGTTAAATGGCAAGGAAATCCCTATTTAATTGACACGGTATTTGGAAAGTTTTTTTTCGGGGGGGGGGTGGGAATCACACTGTTCTCCCCCTCACCCTTTGAAAATTTCTAGGTAGTAGCAGCAGCAACCCGATAATATACAACACCCAACTTCCCTTTACAATTCAATGATCAAGAACGAATTTGAAAGGAAACCTGCTAAATAAACACGATTGCGAGCAATGGATTACATAACAACTTGTCAAGCCGTGGCCAGGGGTTGAATGGGAATATCTGTAGGTAGTGTTGACAGAACACATAGTTGTAACATGCTGTTGGATGGGGGTATCCCAGAACATGTATGCTTTACTAGGGCTTTGTCAACAGCCCTTGGGAGTTATCTTTTTTAGGCAAGATATGGATGATACATGTACTGACATGCCGCATATGAAGATTTATTTCAGTACCTTAGAGGAAGAAAAATATAACATCGGAGACTTCTGGAAAATTTTGTCCCAAATTGTCCCCTAAAACTATTTGGCTGTCCTCCAACACTTGGGTCAGTGGGTTGTGAAAACGTTAGTCTTTTCTTTTCTCTCTCTCTCTCTTTTTTTTTGGGGGGGGAATCACAGACAAAATGTACTTAATTCTAAATATGGGTCAAACTTCGGCAAGTAAAGGTTTTGATTCATTCACTTTGTTTTGAAAGAATTTGGAAGAACACTGCTTCCAAAAACCTGCTGTTTTGGTGCAATTTAAAATGAAATTCTGGAATTTTGAAAATTAGGGTTTAGTATTCTTTGTACACTAAAATTTTTTTTCACAATTAAAAAAAAAACAGTGGCAAACAAGCAAGCAATTTTTAATGTATGCAGAGCTTAGATAGGCATGAAATGACTCATGGGGATTTCATCATAGAATTGTGGGAATTTTTGTATAGTGTGGTCAAACTTACAAAACCTGTCGAATATCAATGGGTCCCATTATATCAGGATTCAATCCTCTTTTCACCAAAACAACCACTCCCCCCCCCCCCCAAAAAAAAATCATCACACTCCAAGTGAACGTCTGACCCATACCTGGCCAAAAACCAAAACAGGATTTGACCAAATTACAAGTGTGTTACATTCAATTTCCTGGACTATGCATCCATCTCCGTCTCATCTTCCCTTCGGTTGCATCCTCTCGCCAAGTCGCCATCCTCATGACAAATTGACCTTGCAATATTGACGTCACCTGTAAACCGGCCGGCCCTGAGAATTGTATGACAATTTGTGTAGAAGATGCAATTGATCCGGGTTAGACGAAGTGCAGAGAACGAGGCAGAAAAGAAGCCATTAATATTGTCCCAGACAGGCAATCTCTTCCACCACTCAAACTCTCAAAAATGAAGGTATTCTCACTCCACTAAATATTACTTCCGACCAGATATTGGCAACCCAGTCCAGCATTTTCCCGGTTTTTGTTCAATTTTTGACATGGATTTTCTTAAGTGTGAAAATTATATCTCATGGGGAATGTTACTCTTAAGGTATTGGTATGTTTTGTATTTTACTATATTTATTACAATAATTTAAAATACTCAACTTCGACTCACAAAAGAACAACGGCACCATTCCTGATGTTATCCACTAGGAAAGCGATAGACCCCTTTCGGACTAACACCTATAGATAATATCTATCGCTCCTCTACAAACCCTGGCTTGATAGCTCAGTTGTCAAGAGCATCGTGCTAGTAATACGAAGGTCGCCGGTTCGAATCTGGCCAAGAGCACATGGGGTATTTTTTTCAACAATAATGTGTGCTGCCCGTCTCTAAGGAATGATTAATAAATAGGGCCTAATAGATTCTTGTCCACCTGGAGAACTAAGTAGTTAAAATTTCCAGATTGAGCTACGGCGGTCCGGAAAGTGTGTAGTCTGTGTCAAAGACTTCGAAAGGTATTATCTAAATTAGTACTGCGCGAGAGATTAACGTTATCAGTCCGTCATAGCGAATGCATGCAAATGAAAGTAAATCTCAAATATCTCTGGAAAACAAAGGGGTTCTATGGAGATTTTTGCATCAGAGGGTCCATTATTATGTTTTGTTTTGGATATGTATCGTAATTGGGTCTGAACCTATAGAACCTAGCGAGAAAATTGAACGTTTTGTCGGGTACTCGGTGCTCGCAAACACGGAAAAGTTAACACACAATCGCTACGGGCCACATCCCTTTTTCCCACAATGCCTTTCGGTATTATTCCAGTCTTGAGAATTTTCAAACGCTGTGCCAACTTTTTTTTCAATTTTAGAAACAGGATATACGTACTACTTACCGGACTGCCGTAAGATGGAACCAAGTTCAAGAAAAACTGGCCTAATAATCTTAACATTGGAAAAGGGCCACGTATTATATTAATTGCTCTGCTGAATTATAAACAACCATAGTATATGACTATGCAGCACAAGCAACCTTAATTTATTCACCCTGAAAATTCCCTGAATGCCCATCTGGATTTCTGAAACTTATAGCTATATTATGGTCCATGGACATGGTCCATGAACATTTTAATTGTTGATAAGTAGCAGTATCTCCATAAAAATGTTATTTTACATCTCACAGTTACAGCAAAAGCACCAAATGGCCTTCATCCCCCATATCATAAATGTCAAAAATTAAAACATGGCTACCTAATACTAGCAATGGAATACAAACATATGGCTCTTTAAAAAAATGCAATATCAAAATCCACTGAAATTTTGAGAAATTAAGAATTTAAATAAAGGATTTCTCTTGCAACTAAATTATAAGGTATCAAAATCATAATAAATGTCTCTTTCCAGTCTCTCTTCTAGATAAATTCTGACTGCATTCCATACACCACACTTTTTCTATTTGTAAACTCTGCACAGTGGGAACACAGTTGAATGCACTGTTTCTCGGTGATAAAAATAGTTTCGTATTTATAAAAGCAACATTTGTATAATAGACAGTATATTGGCTGGGTCTGCAAACATGAGATATGTATCCAGATGTTGTTTGGTTCACTTTTTGCCTTTAATGAAATTTTAAAAAATACAGCAAGTAAACTTGTGTCATCCCACTGGCAACATGGCAGTATGGAACATGATCTCAGATGACCTTTGACCTTGGGGCATGACCTTTGACACAGCACATATGAAGGAACCCCTATTGCACCTTAGCCCCAAGTCTGGTTTAAATCGGAATTCAACTTTTCGAAGAAGACCTGAAAAACGAAAACCTAACCAAACTGGAACACACAAAACATACGGAAATGCACTCTCACAATATCCCCCCGTACTGCTTTTCAAGCCAGGGGATAAAAATGGAATTTCAGGAGTGCTTTCAACTGAACTGGTAAATATTATTAAAGTGTGTTTACTAAAAGATGAAACAGGACCTCATAATGCAATCCTAGAGTATACTACACCTTGATATGTGACCTTTGACCTCAAACAAATGAGGGTTTGCATGTAAAACTCCATAAACCATGTTTGGTTCCAATTGAACTTCAAGTTTTCAAATGAGGTCAATTTTACATTTTCAGCCTATTTTACAACAACACCTCATGTGACATTTGACCTTGGTATGTGACCTTTGACCTTGATATGTGACCTTTGACCTCATCAACAAATGAGGGATGCCATGTTGTACCTATGACTCAAGTTTGGTTTAAATCCATCGAAGTATACGGATGATATTACATGCAAATGTTAACCCTTTTTCACAACAGACATCGACAGACAACAGTGGACAAAGTGATTCCTAATGGTGGGTCATACTTCATCGGCAGACGTCTGCCAATGCTAGTCTTTCAAACATGCTTTGCGCGCCAAATGCATGAAATATACGAGTTGGGTAAAAAGCATGTTCGAAAGGTTAGCATGTGCAAACGTCTGCAGACTTAGTATGAACCCACTTTAGAGCAGAATATCATAGGGTCCTTATTTAGGGAGTTTGTTCATGCCCAACTACATCTAAGGTTTGACACCTTTAGTAGTAAGTATGGACCCTCTTCATCAATGAAAGGTAGTTAGTGGTGTCAAATTGTGGCGTCACTTTTTCAATAGGGGCCAATTTAAGTTTGCACAGGGGTCAAACTTTTAAATTACTTCAATCATGTTGAAATGATGTCATATTGTCCGTCTAGTCACAAGGATTCCAAAAATGTATAGTTTGTACCATCTATGACCATTGGTTTTAGAGTAATTGGGTAAAAATGGCTAAAAGTGCAAAAAAGGTCAACTCAATTTGTACAGGGGTCAACATTGAAAGTTACTCTGATTATATTTTAAATGCTTGCAAATTATTGGCCTGAGGAATGAGGACTCCCAAAAAGTATAGTTTTGATTATGTTAAATGTTTACTTACCAAGATAAAAGGTCAAAGAAGGTCAATGCCAATTGGATTATGTTGCCCATGACCTATTTTGTCACATAGCATGATATCTATGCATTGCAGATGCTACAAACTATTCCTTATTTTGACACATTAAGCTATATGAACATTTCATTTTTTACAAAAATTGGAGCAACTTCTGATTTTGACCCATGTACAAATGGAAATTGACCTTTTTTGCACTTTTAGCCATTTTTACCCAATAACTCTAAAACCAATGGTCATAGATGGTACAAACTATACATTTTTGTAATCCTTATGACTAGACGGACAATATGGTATACATTTCAACACGATTGGAGTACTTTAGAATTTTGACCCCTGTGTAAACTTAAATTGGCCCCTATTGAAAAAGTGACACCACAATTTAACACCACTATCTACCTTGCATTGATGTAGAGGGTCCATACTAACTACCAAAGGTGTCAAGCTGAGATGTAGTGGGTCATGAACGATGATGTTTGACCCCAAGTCCTTGCTCCCGCTCTACTTAAGTGTCTTCAAGTCCGGCGACACAAAAGGGCCTTTCAAGTAGAAGGTTGGCGAGTTGTATGTTTGTGCCTGTTTTGTTTTTTGCAAATGACCCTCCTTAAAAAAATCCCCAAATCTACACTTTGGCCCATGTTTGTTTATTAAATTCAATCTATCTCACCCTCCCAAAAAAGCTGATTTTACATCCATCCACACAACACTCAGAAAAAAATCCCAAATACACTATCTGGGTCAGTATTAGGCCTGTAAAACAGTTTTCTTCATGCCTGCTGAAAAAAAGTGAGATGCATGAAGATAGGATTAAACAAAGTAGCACTTTACCAATGATTTATATTAAAAATGTTCTACTTTTTTAACCAAAAGGTACAACTTTCAATATTATGTTAGGATATTGCTCTCAATAATCACCCTCCTTTCTTGCATTTTCTTTTCACTTCTTGTAACTTGCAAAACTCAACACCTCACCCTGTAGTCATTCCTTTGCTCTATAATGTACATCATCTTATTCCTAAGGGGAAATTCATTTTTGTAAAAGAAATTCCAGACAATCCTCTTAATTCCATACTTCCAGGCGACCCCCCCCCCCTTAAGCTATTCGCGCCTGGAAACTGGTATATCGGGTGTCTCATTTTTGAGTGCACCATCATCATGGTTTTATTCTCAAAATGCAACATGCTGAAACTTGTTGCAAACAGGGTTGCAGAATTTAACCGAATACTTCATCAGCTCTGGGTTATCTACCGATGATAGCAGACAGCTGCTGCTTTCTGGGAATCAAGAAAATCCCTTTTTTTTTTAGATTACATGTCTGTGCATAAAGCAGATGTGCACATACAGAGAGAGCTATTCATTACAGTGTGACCAATTAAAAAAGTTTTAGTTGAGGTTATGTGCACTCCTACCCTGCACCTGTATTCTGAATTTCCGATCACCACTACCAACAAACTCATATCATATTCACACTCACATGTTCAAATCTATGAAATGTTATCACAGCACAAGTGCAAAAACACATATCTAACGCTGAGCTGTGTTTTTCAAGGAATTTTTTTCTCAAATTTTCAGAATTTCTTTGCCTTTGTTGACCTGTCTCTAAGAAATTTTATCGGTGTCATTTTTTATAACACACACCTGGGTTCTACATGTACAGTCTTGATGTCAACTAACTCATTTTTTACATTTTGGCCTGGTATCCTTTTATTTCCTCCTTTTTGTCAAGTGCACGTACATGGCCTCCCAGGCTCTATACTACAACCCTTGAAGGACCTACCTCTAGGGAGCCACATATCAATAGACTGACAAGCCACAACGGAAACTTAAGCAAATACTGCACAGCGTCCGTTTGATTAGAATTCTTCAATTAAAGCATATCACGTCTCTTTCAAAGGGCCGTGTAATTGTCTGAAGCTAATCTTGCCCCACAAAACTAAAGCAAGTGGATGCTCTAAAACAATTCAATTTTGTAAACATATTTTGTTCAAATTTAAATCTTTATTGCCACAAATTTCTTTACAATAAATTATGTTGAAGATTGATTAGATTTACAAATTTTATGTTGTCATTATGATTACCCAATGTACTTTTTTTGCAGTGTATAATTCTATTTTTAAAAAGCACTACAATGTGTAAATTAGTATTTAAGTGCATCTCTTTCATGCATAGCTTTTCAAAATTATATTTTCGCTCAATTCCTTTTTGTTAAGTATTTAAGCCTGATCGGCATAATATGACTTCCGGTTGACTGCGAATGTGCGTGTCAGATACGCGGGTGAGGTCAGGAGTCATCAACACGACAAGGGTGTTGTAGTTCTCCAATGCGATGTACTAAGCCGCCACATGAATTTAATTGATTTTTCCTGTCTTTTACACATTAATCATTTTTGCAGGTATATACAACTGCGACAACTTTAAGTATAAAGACAAAATGGCACACAAAACTAAATAGCAAGGCATTTTTGAAGTACTGGCAGAGTACATCGCATTTAAAAACTACAGCAACCGCATCGTGTTTTCAAGATTTTAAGACACCTATCACAAATCTGTAATGCCGATTTTGCTTATTAGTTACGTGAAAAATAAAAATCTGAAACAAATTGCATTAAAAATTCCACATAGTGCACATCTTTTTACCAAAATATACTCTATAGTACTAAGGGTTTTGCAGCTAAAGTCACCAGGACAAAATTTTAGGGCCCAACTGCTCTACAGATTTTGTTAAATACTTATTGATAATATCAGTGTCTGCAATTCAGCAATCACTAAATCAACATTAACAGGCAAAAGCACTTGAAGACCAATTTCATGGAACACATTTTAATGTATTTAACTCCCTGCTGTCTGCGGTTTGGTAATTATAAAATCGTATGTTCAGTGTCCTAGTTACACATACCTTCCGTAGTATGCATATAAAAGCCCTGCAAGCATGCATTCCATGTATTAATGCAAGCCATTTGCTACAAACACTATACACCACATATTCATGGTATCAATTAACTCCACGTTTTCCTTGCATTTGAAGGTTCAAATAACATAATATTCTGCGACATTTAATTTCATACCTACATGCACACACATTGAATTAAACAAAAGCACGCATCACACTTCTCACGCACGTTAAATTATTTTACAAATACAAAACAATAAAGAGGCCACATAGAGCCTATTTCCCTATGCTGTCTGGTAACATAGAAACCAAGGATAAATTATAAGTGATGTGTACGTCTTGCTTGAAGTAAACAAACAAGAATTGTGCACTGAAATGTGCTTTCATTATTTCATAAAGGAAGAAAATTGCACGCCACCCTAAACTTTACCTAGTTTTATGAAGCCATCCATTTAAAAAAAATAATAGTCAGCATATAGATAAGTCCCTCTACTCAAATTGTGGACAGAGGTTTCCCATTATTGTAACAAGGGAATAGCAATTTCAGGACCGGTAGTCATACTAAATACAGTAAGTAACCGTGTATCAATTCAATCCATTTTTTCCCAAAAAAACTGGTTTCTATGCTTTGTGAATAGTTAGTACTTTGAATTGTTGTCAAAAATTGATTTTCTAAAGAAAATACATTGTAAATAGTGTGGTAAAAAAATAGGTAAAGTATGGATAGATTTCCGGTATTTCACGCTTCACCAAAATTAGCCTTGACCGCAACAAACCCAAAAAAAACAACTTTGGATAAAATGTAACTGACTAGAAGCAACTCCCCCCTTAAACATCCAGTTGAATGAGCCCCCACCCCAAATAAAAGGCCAAGGTGACAAACAGAGCCCCCCCCCCCAAAAAAAAAAAAGCTAGGGTGACTAAAAGACTGTAGAAATAGCTTTTCCTTTCTGGGAACTGAGAAATTTTCTCCAAGTAAGAACCATTTGTTCAAACCCACTAGTGCTTTAGGAATACTGAGCAGCCTTAGGGCATACAAATTAACTGTATTTCCTAAACGAAATGACAAAATGCAGTAATCTGGGAAACAATTTTTGTTACAAAATTACATTCAGGATTTTTCTGATAGCTGTACTCCCGGGTTCCTGCTCTTTTCTATGCCCTGTGGACTAAAATTACAAATACTTCACAGGCATGCAACTGAACCCATTTTTTGCCTACATTATGGAAGGCACTGAAAATACACATTGTTTCAATATTGACCAATTAAAGCTAACTGCAGACAAGTAGCAGTCTACGAAGCCAAACATCGAGGTCTTATATAATTACATCATGCACAGTGACTGCACTTGTCTGTATTTGTTATTAACAAGTGAGCGAAAACATATCAAGATGGAGGTATTTAGGGAGAAGACTGAACAGAAACAGAATACTTAAGTTAAAATTACACAATGCTCATTTCTCTCAAGCAAGAAAACATCGAAAATATGGGGGGGGGGGTCAAAGCATCAAAAGGTTATTTTTCGCTGATTATTTTTATAAGAAGGTAAAAAATCTAGAGATAAATTGACAAGAAAATTCATTTTTGCTATAAGATGTTCAAAAGAACAATTTTTAGAGGATTAGGTTGATTTTAAATCAAAGTCGCGCATTCGTTAATCGTTAGTCTATGTTTTGGTCCGTTATGTATTCGGCATCAACCTGTTATTCACACGTTCAATATGTTCCATGTCCAGCAGTCATAGCACATCACCAGATGCCTACCGTACATCAATGATTGAATAGTGCATGACTTGCAGACAAAGTGTGTTCAATACGCACAACCAACGCACGCCAACCGTACGCAATTCATAAGCAGAGTCTGTTGGAAGTTTTGTGCATGCTCAAAACATTTCAATGTACTTGCTGTATATTAACAATCATCACCGTATGAATACCGAATTTGACGGACCTAAACGATCACAAAATGAACATCACCATATCGCCAAAAATGTTGTTCCTTGATACACATTGGTACAATACCTTGATGTGTGACAAGGGCTTTACACCCTTCTGATTGGCTAACAAAAGGGCTATATTTATTGAGTCAATCAGTAGGTACAGTTCTCAGGAGGTTAAGGGTATAAAGCTTATCAAACATGTTAACAGTTTAGACTTCTTTCCATCAAAAACAAGATAAAATCACATAGCAGCTATATGATATGTTCTCAAAAAACTATTTCCTTGAAAAAAGAATCACACACTTATCCCTGATTTATAATTTCAACATATTTTATCCTGCTTATCCCTTTAAGACTTTCCTGAGGCGATGTAACGCCTCATGACAGTTTCTCAAAATTGATGCCGTACTGAGAACCAAACCACTTTAAAATTCTGCCTTGTTGCACTACACGGCCAATTTCTTCATGGTAGTTACCACACAGCTACCACTGAGTAGACATGGATTACCTACCCACTAGACGTACACTCGCCAGCCAGGATTCCGTCTATTTTTGCCGCATAGACGGATGGTGTACACATAGCGGCTATCTCCCCCGTTGTGGAGTAGCTACGTGGTTACACCGGCTCTCAGCGCGCGCGGTATTTCTCATGGCCATTTTTGTTTTTTAGATATTTTTGGCATATATTTGCATATTTTATCACATGTGCGGGAATATGGGCTTTTTATGATGATGCCCGAATTTGAATTCGCAATGATTAAAACAGAGAACAAGTGTATATGAAATTTCATCCACTCTCAAAATGGCGTCGTGGTAACCGCAGAGTAGCTACGTGGTAGCTGTGTGTCTACTCCGGTACTGTCTACACAACATCCACCTTCTCTCCACCTAGTGGGCAACTACAGGGTATCCATTGGGGTAGGTACAGCAGAGTAGCCACATCACTGCATACCTAATAACTGTGTACTTTGCAAGCCCTTTCTTGCAGCTACTGCCTCGCAATTAGACACGTGTGTAAGGCAGTAGTGCACGGTTTAGTTAGTTTTAAGACATGGTTGCTGCCGTATAGGCTACCACGTGAGTAAGAAAACGGTCGTAGCGCATAGTACACAGGAACAACAAGAGTTGCATTCTAAGATAAAAAGTGCTAATCTAGAACAGCAAAATCAACTATTCCAGCTAATTACACTGCATGTAATATTGAGCAGTCCAAAAGCAGTGAGAAAACTGCTATACCCTGTTCAGTGTAAGGTGGAACATGACCCCAATCTTTTGCCACCTGTACTCTACACATTCTGTTGGAGGAGAGGCTCCAAGTTGTGCCTAAATATGCTATAGCTTCTACAGTCGATTTACCATAGGGGTGCATTATGGCATTGGCCTTCCATAGTGTTGTCTCAATGTACTTTATCAAAGGTCATGTTCCACCTTATAGGGAACACACTATAGTCTCTTTTCAACTTACCGCTCGTAGTAATTTGATTTCATCTAACGCTGTCTCTGTGTAGTGCCGAGCGCTCTTGACAACTTTCAACGCCACATACTGTCGACCCCTGTGGTGGGACACAAAACAAAAGGTGGAAGGTTAATTAGATACTTTTTAATTCACATTTAAGTCGGAGGTTATATAAAATTTTAAAAAATTCTTGGTGGGAAGAGAAAAAGGTAAAGTAATCAACTGAGTTAATGAGGACAATTGCACCGTGCCCTATTGGAATCACACCACTAAATAACTCCCCATAGACTCGTGTACAAAATGACCTCTCACCAAACGTCGATTTCTCGGCTATAAAGCGACTGGTTACTTCAAAACTGAATTTTTTGGAAGATTAGCACCATACCTCTTCAAAAAAATGAAAACAATCATATGATGAAGGCTGATTTTTTAGCTACAGAGCATCAAAAGATTTGCATGTTTTCAAAACGTTCACGCCTAGTTGAGTGTTACTAGAAACTAAAATTGTACAGTTTTCCCAAACCCTCAGAAATTATACAAAAATGGCACAGACAAAATATTTACCACCCAAATGGTTTGTTACTAGTCCACACATTATGATTAATTTCAAATTTCATTTAAAGACACAACTCATCAACATTTTCTGACTCTTCATTTAGGCAAGGGCCATATTCCGGATGCCAACACTGTCTCGGCACTGACGTCGTCTGCTACACCTAGTTTATTTAGTGGTGTGATTCCTATTTTTACCACATCTTAACCCATTCTGACCAAGTACTCCCCCCCCCCCCCAGCACTACCTGCCTTTTTTTCCATACAGCATCTCTGATTGGGCAATTCCCCGTAGAAGTGCCACGTAATAGGATTCTTTGCCCCAGCAATAGGTCCAAACGAATCACAATGCTTTAGCGCAGGGAATTCAAATCTTCCATTGTGTGGCATGTGCCCTGTGATTTGTTTGGACCAATTGCTGGGGCAAAGAATCCTATTATGTGGCACTTCTACAGCGAATTACTTCATATATTAATTTCAATAGCTAGTTTAAATGCAGCTTCCAAATAGTAAAGCTCTTGCCCTCTTCAGCCCTACCACAATTTTTACCATGTTATTGATTGGGTAAAAGTACATTACAACCAATCAAAAGGTAGCACTTTCAACTGGTGAAAAACCATGCATGTCTTTAGTGAATAACCTCCTGGACACTTGCATTTCTTAGAGTGTTTCTGATTGGCTAATTACACATTATAGTCATTTGAGAAACCAATTAAAATAGAGTTTCTAAATAGCTAAGGCTAATCCTCATCAATCCAACCACCATTCTTACCATGGTGACGATTAACTCAATACATCACAGTCTTTTCTAGCCAAATCGTCAAATATTAAAAATCAGAAAATTCATTTTATTCACTTCTAAATGGTTTAACATTACAAACATGTATAAATAATCAAGAAGGGAATATAGGGGAATAGAGTTTGTGAAATCATCCAACATCTCTATATCTCTTTAAAATGCATAAAATAAACACCCAATAAGCTATGAAACAACATTGCTTCTTGAACTGGTAGATGTTTCATATAAAAGTCCCAAGGATGCAAATGAGGTATTACAATTGTTTCCGTCATGCGCTATATGATGTTGTGCAGTAGCGCTTGACAGAATCAATGCCAATACCTCATTTGCATCCTTGGGACTTCTATATGAAACGTCTACCCTAAGCTTCCAACTGAACAAAACTCATCCTTCGCTTGATATTCATCTATAACAGGATTTCTACCATATCTCGGTAAATAAATATGGAATGTCAATAAGTACGGCAGGCGAAACAAATTTGGAATGCGCTTGAAACCTATTAATTATGAATGATTTCCTGTAGATTAGCAAATTTTGAGACCTCCAGGAGGTGCTAGTATAAAATAAAATTGCCGTGGAATGTTCAGCTCATGTTCTAGTTGACCAAAAATTGTTATGCATGGCTTGAATTATTAGCAGGTCAGGAGAAATGTCATTGGCATAATTATCTATATCTTCCATATATTTTCTATGTATAAATACATATAAAATTTGACAAATGTCATGTGACGTGTGTACTTAATTACTGACTTGTACAAGTGATTCATATTTCCAACTTAATCTCGATTGAAATCAGGAGAAAGGAACCGTGGCAAGAAATTAAAATTACGAGAAAAGAGGAATCGCATAGCAGCTAGTGTCAGTTTCATCCGAAATGTTGGATGTGTTCCAACTGCAATTTTGAGCGTGGTGCAATAACAAATAGAGCTTAGATTTGTGTGATTTTGCCCTCCATCCATGACATGATAACGTGCATGAGCATGAACATGCAAAATGGTTGAGTTTAAGCTTACAAGTACAAGGACTACTTCCATTCCTATCCCCAGCCAAAGCCTGCTCGTCAATTTTGAAATTATGCAATTCTTTTATTTGTGACGCTCATGAAAGTGCTGTCACAATCATACAAACATGCCAAGTGGGCTACAACCTTAATACTTGATTAAATGGGATTGGTAAGAAATATCAAGGTGTTTGAGCAGTTTGTACATGTACACAAACGATTCTCGGAAGCGAGTGCTGATATTTAAAATTCAATTCTGTGACGAATTAACTCAGTGCCTTTTCCCCAATATGGAGTAACAGATTGAGTAACATTTTTCTGGCAGACCTTTCTTCATCATTTCATATTTAAGACTGACCATACAATAGCCTACTCAAAAATACATTGACTAGAGTTTGAAATTGTGAAAAGAGATGAATTAATATTTACTAATCTTCCTTCCCTGGAGATGGCCAGTGCAGGTAAGTGTTCGAGAAAAAAAGTGTGCGCTTGGTCGGATTCGAACGCGGCAACCCTCCGTATTTACAAGCAACTGAGATGAGCGATGATATTATATCTATCATTGTTAGGTCCTGAAAGGTTCCTCTCGCTGTTCTCCAATAGCATCAAAAGGGTATATTACATTCTACAATTATATTTGTTTTGATTTTAACTACATAGTGCTCCAGGTAGACAAGGATGATATTTATTAATCTTTCCCTTGGAAATGGCCAGTACAGGCGTAAGGTGGTTTAAAAACAAAAAAACAACAAAAAAAAAAACAGCCTGGCATTGTTAGCCTCAGTTGGGTCAGAGCACCGTGCTAGTAAAATATGGGAGGACCCGTTCCGCATCCGACAAGCTCACCACATGTTTTTTTTAGGTGTTAGTACCATTAGGGTTAAATTAACACTTAGTGCTTCAGGTGGGGGGTTCCACAGTACCCAAGATTTATTTTTTTGGTGATTTCTCACTCGTTAAAATATTTTTGAAACTCCATAATTTTTTGTAATTGTGAATTATCGAGCGCTTTCTTTCCCTAAAAAAAAATATTAAAATTTCTCACCTGTTAAATGAGATTAATTAGCTGGGTCCCTAGGACCCCCCCAGCACCAACGGGGTGTAATCTTTAAAATAAAAATTAACAAACCCTGTTGGCAGAAATATTTTTCTGCTTATTTATTTTCATATCATGTAAACAAAATTAAATTTGATAATCAGAAAAAAAATAACCCTTTATGTGCTGAAATTAAGCAATTTCTCACGAGCGGACTGCGCCCATTGTGTCCAAGCCTAATGGCAAATACATGTCGTTGTTACTTACGCCCCCACAAAAAAAATACAATGTCCAAATGGTAATTTTGTGGGCTAAATATAGTTATTGATCCTTTCTAGAGCCGATAAAACATCAAAATCAATTTGCAAAGTGTTGCTGAGAAGCAGGGTGTGAAACTATGATACATGTTTGGCGATTTTGGCGGCCTTTTGAAAGCAATGAATTTGCCCCCTAATTTCCGATGATAAACTGGAACTCACTTAATACTGCACCTTTTTCTTATGACCCCTCAAGGGTGGTAAGAGTTTCATCTGAAAATTCCCTCGGGAAAGTGAGGTTTCCTGGGGGGTGGTTTCCATGGACCCCCCCCCCCCCCGGCACCAACATGATTCAAACACCTTAGGCACGTAAGTGTTAAAATATAAACATTAACAACAGTGACATTCCAATAGCCACCTTTTATCAAACCTCAAATATTCAATTCCCATAATACTTCAGATACCAATATTCCCCTTACGCTGGAAGGAATAATGCAATCTGGCAAGCTTTACCATGCCGGGAGCCAGCTAATACGCCGTAATCCAATAGTTCCCTCACCCCACTTGGTCCTAAAATAATCAAAAAATATATGCTAAGCTTCCTCCTCTGGTCCATTCTTAAACTCATCTTTGTTTCACACTACTATTTATTGCATATCTTGGAGCTACGCCACCTCCATTGCAATTAAAAAACTCTTAAAGTGCTTTCGTGATTACCCAGCATTTTTAATTTTACCTTCATTAATAACACTCTAAGAATATCACTTGAGAAAAGCTATTCTCAAAAT
>JAMKCH010027797.1:0-22682 GCA_023653785.1 Ophioderma brevispina | reverse complement strand
CTCTCAAACGGCATATTTGTTCGATTTGAACCCAAAACCCAAACCTCAAACTGAGTTTTTTTTCCGGCAGTTAGTGTGGAGCACCGACTTTAAAAATGGAGGATGGCCCGATTGAGGATATGAAGTTTTCATCTGAAGATAGGCCTTCACTCACAACCACATCTGTAAGTTTCGCTGCCGCTATTTCAATCCGTTTAGATGCGAGAGCTGTGAAAACGTGAATTTTGTAGCCCTAGAGTACACTGTAAAATTAATATTGGTCGACCAAAATGGGCACATTTGTGCTCATTAATTCCAAACCAACCATTCTTTGGCTCTAAGAATTTCACGGGTAAATGGAAAAATAGTAGCTTCTTCTGTACCAAAATTATGACCACTTCCGGTAAAATCTGGGGCTTCTGGGGACGAGGCTTATTAGCGATCGGGCCATGGTTCTTTAATGATGAGCGTAAAGGTTAGAAAATAAAGCTTGATGAGAAACCTAAGTACCATTACTAAGTTTTATATTATGGCCAGGCTAATTAGGATCCACGGTTTATATACTAGCGCGTAGGCTTGAGTGTGGTTCATTAAACGATAGAATAGGGACTAGAAATCAACCAGGACCAAAATCTAAATAAAAAAAATACAATAAGAATAATGACATACACGTTCCACCGTGTACCACAAAACGTCAGCATGCGGTAATGAACCGACGCGATCGTCGAGTTGGTACTTCACGCGACGTCGAGTTGGTATAGACACGGTCGAGTTGGGTTAATCGGGCGAGTGGATGACGGTCGACTTGGTTGTACGTCGAGTTGGATGACGGTCGAGTTGGATGACGGTCGAGTTGGAATCGATCAATGCATGTGTACCAAAAAAGTCAATCATGGAAGCTTACCTCGGATCAATATCTTTCTGGCTTTGGAGTTATAGCCCGCATCAGGCCGTTAACCGCGGATGTGATACTTCCCGCTAAAAGAAATGTAGTTGTGATGTTCTTGCATGATCATTATTTAACAGTTGGTAGCAATGACTGGAGAAAGTGAAAATCAAAGCTACCGTATTTAGACTTACAAAACACCCAACAACTCGGTCAACTCTGCGCAGGTGAAGGCATCCATGATGTAAATAGCACCAATCGGGCGCACACCACCACTTATTGTTAGTCAAGAAATCAAAAAAATAATAATTATGTTTTCCACCAGTGACACCCCCCGGGGGGGGCCACTCGAAATAAATACTGTAAGCACCCGCTTGAAAGAAAACGCGGATTTAGGGTGCTTTTGAAAGGCAAAACGCGGATCCGCGCGGAACCGCGTTTAGGGTCTCAAAATAGCTGAATTCAGCACAAGAAAGGTGTTTTTCACCCTCCGCTTTTCTAGCGCAGCGGGGGTGTTAGTCATGATGGGCGAAACTCGATTCGTATGGTGACAACTATCAGGGGCTTCATGTTTGATCGTACGTCGATGAAATTTTGGTAGTGGGTTAGGTGGATATGGGACAAGCCTGATAGATCAATATCCGCAATCGGGGCGTTTTTGCCGCTCGGAGTGGTTTCGGGCTGTGGATCTTTAGAATTGGAGGGACAATTGGAGGGAATTGGTTATATTCCTTGATGTTACGACTATGCGCCGTGCATTTAGATTATGCCCTGCCGAGGTCTGGCATTTGGCAAAGAATTCTCGCTGTGTTCTTCTCTGGTTCTATTGACATCGATCGATTTACGCTCCGTTGGGGTATGCCTATATATGAATGGTGTTTGTAAGCATCACAGATCTATTCAAGGGGATATCAACGAAAATAATAACGTCGACAGTTCGTCCTTGAACAATATTACGGCGGTCCAGTATTTCACAAGGTGTAGTCTGGTCACAGACTCCGAAAGGTCTGCAATATGAGGCTCGGGCGAACATCAAACATTTCCCGGTGCTACGGCACTATAGGTAGCTAATTAATATGCACGATCTTACTTCCCACCGCCGTAGTCATGAGAGGGTTGCACCAATCGTTTGATATTACAACCCCCACGTGATCTCGTTGGTTTTGTTTGGACCCCGGTTTCACCAATGGAGAATCCATTACAACATTACGTGACCTCGTTGATAAAACATATGTTGCCCTTGGCTCTGCCTTGGCCGGTCCTATCGTCTATGCACGGAGCTGAGGCTTGAGGGCTGCATAAGAACGCAGTCAACACGGGAGTTAACACAGTTATGTTCCAAGCAATCGATGGCTACCATACCACATTGCCAACAGTACAGTATAAAATTGATTATGGTCCAGGAAAGATGAGAAATATCTTCTCTGGTATGGTCGCTATTCGTTAGTTATTACTTCTGACAACATGTTACATTTTAGCATGTTGCAAGAGTTATATCTTAGCGATTACAAAATACAACATGGAGTGCATTGATGTGGGGGCAGCGTTCAACCAGTACTAACCGATTGGGATTGGATCATTGATCTGTAAATGATTAATTCATAGTACTGTTTCATTACCAACACCCTCCATGTTCATGATTGTTGTCATACGAAACATTTTTCTCGTCCCCCGCCCCCTTCCTTTTTTGAGGCCGCCTCGAATTATTTTTTAATTTTCAAAAAAATGAAAAAATTATAAATAAAAAAAACGAAAATCCCATCAGGAAATGGTTTTCAAAGCTGATACTTGGCCCGCATTTTTGCGCCGCCACGAAAATGCAATTTCTTGCTGCCATAAGTCCTCCTAATCATTTTTCCCGTCTTTGAATTGGCAGTCATGATTTCATCCGAAAACATAACATCTTAAAATGCCATCCCCAATGTTTTAATGCAAGATAGCAGTTAAATGCTAACCCAGCGCCTGGGAATCTATACCCCTAGTCATGCCATGGGCGCTGCCATTGTTTTTTTTTGTTGTTTTTTTTTTGCAGATCTCTCTCTGTATTGCAGCACCAGGCACTGTACTATTCGCGTTCGTTCGCCGTTTTTGTCCGTTTTTTTAGTCCCATAAGTGAAAAAAAAAATGATGAGTACGGTTCAGAATACTGAGCGACTTTATAAAAAAACACAGAAATAGATTTAAAAAATACTTTTGCTAGGAAGTCCTTGCTATTGACCAATAAAATTTCTTCTGAAATTTTATACATAATAACCCCACCCTTTTTAATGATTTGTTTCCCTTAAAATTTGGCAAGAAACTTCACATCGGCATCATTCAACATCAAGTGATTAAAAACCCGACCGACTTTTATTCCCGACAATTTCACTGATACCAGCATCTGATTTTATGCTGTTTCCACTGATAACCCATTAAGTATGTCATCAAAGTGCCAGTTTTTTATTGTGTAGAGCTTTTTTTTGATTCGCAATCGCGGCAGTATTACTCATCAACTCAAGCAGGGGAACGGTAATCATCAACAGTTTTGTCTTATTTAATATATTTCTACACTCTTTATATTTAACTCTCTCTGAATTCAATTTGAGCTATTTTAACGTTTATCATCAATAACATTTATGGTGTTTTCTCATACTGCCGTTGAAAAGCATTAAATGACTAGTTAAGGAAAACGTTTGGATTATAGTCTCCTGAATTCATCAAAATGCATCACTATCTGAACTTTAAGAAAATGCAACATATATGATTTACTCTCAAGATATTTCTGCTCGCTTAAGTAAAATACTGAAAGGCTATTAAATATATCCTTGGCTCTGATAAAGCTCCTAGGTGACCACCTAACTGCCCGATATGTTCAGGTTTGGATCCACAGTCCCCTTAGCTTCAAGTGCCTCCAATGCCGGCAACGGGCTTATATGGACTTCAAGAAACTGAAAAAATGCCTTGATGCCTTTCCCATGTTGACAAATGGCCTTGATGCCCTTTTACCATTGCTGAATTACCTTCATGCCCTTGCAATTTGAAGTCAATTTTTTATTTGCCTTTAAAACTGCCTTGCCCGAGCCCCCGCTGGGGTCATGTGTTTCGGGGTTTCGAGCACCGCTGGGGTCAATGTGTTTCGGCCTTGAGTAAGGCGCTTTAACTCAATTACTCATCTCTACCCAGGAGTATAACTGGTTACCCCGCTTATTTTTCAATGCTGGGAAGGTAAACAGCTCGCTGTAGATTGAGGTTGGCGATCCCACCTACGCAACATTATATGGTGAAGTCTGACCCATGCTTAAGAGAGATGGGCACTCCGTTCCTGGTGTACACAGGTCCCCCCTTTACTTACTGCCCCCTTTTACTGCCCCCCACGGTCCTTATTTTTGCACCTTGGATATCGCGCACACATCAATGCATGATACATAGTACGTGACGATGTTAAATAAATGCGACTGGCTGTAGTTATAAAAAAACAAGAGATTGAGTCTGTCGTTTCAGTTTTATTTTGTTGACGACGATTATGATTTGTAAGAGAATTGCATACGAACTTTTGTCCAATTGAATGAGAGTGCTTCAGTTTGATACTTTTTATTAGGAGGTTCTAACAACTAAACATTACGATGGTGCTGAAAACATGGTGCTAACATCTATTAAATACATTGAAATATGATTCCAGTTCTTGTGTGCCCTTATGTCTCTGTTAGTTGAACGTCACTGTGATACGGTTCCCCTGGAATTGACGAAAATCTTGAATGGGCGGCCATCTTGAAAAATAAAAAATAAAAGCCTCCTCTTTTTTTCAAAAACCCGGACGATAACATGTTTTATTTTTTACTTGGCTAACCTGTGCGGGTGAATCCCTTCGAAACACAAGCCAGAATGTAGTACAAATGTTAATCTCGATCAAGTTACCACCGGGGGGTCAAAGCACTGAGGCAATTTAGCGGAAAATACGTCAACAAGAATCGAAATGTAGACATCTTCATTGGTTTAACACGTAGGCCTAAACCAAAATATTTACAAAAAAAATCCTATTTTTTTTGGGTGTTTCGAAGTTAATATTTTCTTATTCCAAAACGGCGAAGAACAACAACACTGTAAGGTTATTTCTGTATTTATATCTAACGGACAAGGTCGTATATGGTGCTGGAGGTCTATTTTGAAGGCTTGGGCGCTGCCATCGTCCGTAATGGCGGCCGACAGATCGTGCAATCTGTGGGTAAAACATTCAGAGTTGCCCTTCTGGATGAAGCAAAACATACTCAAAAAAAAGCAGACGTTGCACACTAGTGGAATAGTTGTGGTGTTGGTGTATATTTAGGCTGCAGACTAGCGTCGCGGTGCCTACGCAAGGTGCTTACTGACAATGCATTAACTTTAGATATCTCATAGGACAATGAATGTGTACATAAATCTCTACGAAGCATTGTAGCCCAACGATCGCGATGCATATACTATGCCGTGAAATTGGTTTCGTGATCATGATAATTTCTGTAAAATCCGTCATAATTAGGATGTGAAATCAAATGAAACTGAAGAGCAGTGTGAGTGAATAGTATCACAATATACCACCTGTCATTACTTTTTTTTTCACAAACCGGGTATCCCGTGGGAGATTTAAGGCCCCTGGAAAGTCAGATATAGTCCTGTTTTGGGAAAGGCGCCATAGTCCGGGGCGTCCATAGACGATACTGAATAAACGTGAACTAATGTTCGTAAGAGTCACTGAATTCGATAGCCCTATTGTTCACCGTTGTTCCCTGCTATGAGTACGCCGGACATGGTTACTTCACACCTGTTCTCGGACATCGCGGGCGGGTACTACCAAGGATTCCGAGTCACAGCCTTGTGGGTGTGTGTGTAAAAACTAGTACTGTGGCCATGATACCTCTTTTTGTGTGAATCATATGGCGGGGAAGGGTGGGTGTTGATATGGGGAAGGGAGGGTTGTTGGATAGGGGAAGGGTGGGTTGTTTGTTGGGAGGTGTGTTTGTTGGATAGGGGGTAAGAGTGATTTGGGTTTTGAGGGGGCCTGTGGGGGTTGGGGCGGGGTGGGGTGCACCCGGGAGGGGGCGGGTGGGGTACATCAGGTAGAGTGGGGTGACCCCATGTGACCGTCATAACCCCATTGACCTCATATCCCGTGTGACCTTTGGTGACTGTAACCCCATGGGACCATGGTGACCTCAGGACCATGGTGACCTCATGTGACCCTGGTGAACTCATGTGACCCTGGTGACCTCATGGGACCTTTGTGTCCTTTAGGGAGCACAGTCAAAATCCCTCGCCGCGAAAAGTGCAACACCGCTATAGTTCCTATAAACCTAGATTTTGAGCGTAATTTGTGTCGTTTGGTGGTGGGGTATTTGTCCTAGAAATATGCTTTTAGTGTCATTCATGTGCTATTCTTCATATTTAACTTATTTAAAAAATGGATGAGAAAGCGTCTTAGCGTTTGATCGGCGACATAAGTGACCGCCGTGAAACCCGTTTTTGGCGGGGCTCAGAGTCTAGAAAAAACAGGGTAATTTTCAAATCTAATTTGCAAAAACTGACATTGTCGATCTAGGTTAAAAAAGATATTGTAAAGGCATGAAGTAAAATTCCTCTCTGCAAATTCATTGCTCTAAGTAAGGCAGGGGCAAAGTATTGAACGATACAAAAAGCACATAAAGCACGTGTTTCATAGGCAAACCATTTTGACCTTTGTGCCCCCATATGACCTTGGTGACCTCAATTTACCTTGGTGACCTCTTTTCACCTTGGTGACCTCATGTGACCTTGGTGACCTCATTTGAACCTTGGTGACCTCGTCACCTTTGGCCCGATTTACAACCGTGACACAGCAACCCAATGGTCCAACACATGATGTATGTTTTGGTAATTGACACAGAAATTCACTTCAATTCCTCAATCAAGTTATTAGTCCTGAAACAGATTATTAGATAGTTACAGTGTTTATAGGTACTTAAATTGCTTTTTCTTTCATGCTCACACCAATTTTGACCCCCACTCATATCTTTATACTCGTGTTTATTCTTGTCTTGTTCACATAAGTTTCAGAGACGTTTGATAACATGGTTGCTCCATTGCTTAAGATCGACGCAACTAGGCACTACAGTTTTCACTGTGTAGGGGTCCGTTCCCATGGAAATTCAATTGTAATCATCTTGCCTGTGTGGATTAATTTGTCCAAAGTTGTAACTGGAATGAAAGGTTTTATGTAGGACATATACATATAGGATTACCACAAGTTTTGGGCCGAAACCCAGGTTACTATTAAATCAACAGTACAAAATGAAGGTTAGCTTTTTACTTTGTGTCCAAAAATCAATATCGGGATGACTTCATTAGTCTGCCACCATATCCATTATGCAGTTTATTCCTTTGAGGCTGCCAATTCATAGGGTAGGCACAATAATAAATTCTTTCCAAATCAGTCATGGACATGTCCTTCCATCGTCATTATGGTCATAGACATGAAATACCTTAAGAGGGAGTTGTAATCTGGGTATAGGGTGTTGTAATCAGTAGGAATGGTAGGAATGGTCGTAGGGTTTTGCAAAGAGTAGGGGAAATAGGGTTGACCTCTTGAGACAAGGAGAAGTTTAGGGAATGAGGGTAGACTGAGGGTGTTGGGATGGGAGTTAGGAATGTTGCGGAAGAGGAAGGCTATTTGGTGAGGGAGAGTATTGGGGAGGGAAAGGGAGATAATTAGGTAAAGTAGGTGGGATGTTGGGGTGGTGTACCTAATTTTGGGGAAGGGTACTTAGGATTATGGTAGAGGGGTAAGGTGGTTTTCCAACATCTTGTTTGGCTTTCTGCTGTAGATACAAGGTGGTGTGACCTACTAGAATCGTGTATGTGCTACATCAGGGTTGGCGTCAGGGAGGCAAACAAGAATTCAAATTCAGAATTTTAAACAGGTTTTTAAAGCAATACATGGCATAATTTTTTTTACCTACATGAGTTAATCATGACATTTGTTTTCCTCTTAACTGCCGCCACCCGGTTTATATTGTAAGCGAGGGTTAAATTCATCGTTGATGCTCTCGTTAGTGTTTATCTCAACACATCCCCCTCCAAATAACTCTTACCATATGCGTTTACTGACAGGAAGAAAAAAATCATATCTAGTTTCTTCTAAAGGACAAAATTCAGACTGGTTCAGGTCCGTTCAGGACCCGTCGCCCTAAGGTTTGGATCTCCCTTTTCATGAAAATCAGACGAAAATGGCGCCATTTTAAACAAAAGTGTGATCGAATGATCGACCCCGATGGCCGAAAATATCAGAATTTCTATCGAAAATGACGAACTGTTATGTAGCGCCATTTCTACAACGTCGTGTATATACCGTTTTGATTTCTTGGTTGTCGACCGTCGTGCTTCGAGGTTCGTGCTCACGACCGTCTGTAATATCTCACTTCTTTGGTATATGTTAAAAAAACCAGTGCCAATTAAAGGGCCATTCAGCCTTCGCATTACCATAAGGCTATTCCCTCCATTAGCCAAAGGCCCATTCCATCATTTACCTTCAGGGATATAGCTACGCCGCCGGCGGCAGCCGGCCATGACCGGCACTTGCTCCAACCGACCGGGCACAGAAAGGTCATTTGGGAGGTTGCCGACCGACACTTTACTTCAGTGAAATGAACAATTCCCACATAAATTGGCAAATAATCATAGTTTTGCATGGCTTTTGTCCATATGTCCAACAGGTCGTACATTTTAAATTTCAACCAGCACTCATAAGTCCAGCTATAACCCTGTTACCTTGGAAAGGGTAATGCCAATTTTTTAAAATTAAAAGTGCCATTCCTTCATTTACCAATTAAAGGGCCATTCCTTTATTTACCATGAAATGGGACATTCCTTAATTACTATTCCCCCACTATTTGAGTGAACCGGAGCGATCACTGAAACTGTAGCGATCACTGAAGAAGTGACACACTATGGCGAGACCACTGCAACCAAACCCGTAACCCTGAACTTTAGGACTCCCCGAGTCGCAATTTTTCTTTTTAACACTTTAATAACTCAAATTCCCGTACCTATCATATCCAATAGCTCATGTAGTCACCATTTCCTAAAGAACGTCAACTAATATTTAATCCCTATAACGTTCCGTAATATTTTATTTTTCTCGTATTTTTTTTAAATATAAAACTTCAAAATTTAAATCCCGTATCCGGGTCCCGTATAAGTCCGTTACTCTTTTCTCAAAATACTCCCCGTGGGGTAACTCGTAGTATCCTGTATTTTACATCATCTTTTTCCTCATAACTCCTCAAACTCCCATATAAAGTTCTCTCCATCCTTTAGATGAACCCCCATCCCCCGTCACAACATCCCCTTAATCAGTTTTTAACTCCCGTAGTTTTGCAGCAGATCCTGTATCTTAGGCCTATATGTTCCTAAGTTCTAAATATTAAAACGTCAATCATTCATCCCGTATTTTCCATATATTTTATTTTTTTTTCGTCTCAAACTCCATGGGTAACCCGTATATAACATACTCAATCAAAGGCGAAATAACATGCTGTGTTCAGACAGTTCTTTGTTTGCACTATAAGGACATCTTAATTGCGTACCGCATATAGCGTCTTTACGCGTAATCGGCCGTTGCCACGCATAAATAACCCGTCGCAACGCACCCACGAATAACCGCCGCTTAGTAACGCGTACAACAAATGGTTATTTTCGTATGGCAACCGCGCACATTTTCGTTGATTTTTTTTTTCACAGCCTTTCTGAACAGATTTCGTCCAAAAAGCTTAGAAGCCGTCCGGTATCCTCATGGCGCACCTTTCATGCGAGTTTGGCGTACTATGGATCGCATTGACGGAGACTTTTGCGAACAAACATACATACACTCATACTACAACATTTAGCCAATTAATAGTAAGATTAAAAGCTATTCCTCAATTGACCATTAACAGGCCATTCCTCCATTACCAATTAAGGATCGTCCCAATTAAGGGGCATTATATGATTTTCCTGAAAATGGTTAAGATTTATTGGATTCAAGAGGATTATGTAATTTTCAAAACAATTATGACAGGAATGTATTTTTTACACCATTTTTAAGAAGAGCACCCTCGGGTTAATGTTGACCTCAAGTACTCTGTACTAACTACATTTTCTATTTTGCCAAAGCAATTTTTTTATGTCAATCTTGAATCTTATTTGTTTCAGGTGTCTCAATGCATTGCGTCTCGAGATAATTCCAGTTCCACCATAGCAAGGGGCCCTATGCATCATTGATCTCTCGTTGCATTTTTTTTAGGAAAACCATTTACGAGATTCAATCGGCATCATCAAAACCCCCAATTCATGCACTTCTAATAAAAAATTGCAAATATGTGCCAAAAAATCTAAAACAAAATTGGACCCCTGAGAAATACCCAGCGCGCGCTATAGCCGGTGTAACCACGTAGCTACTCCGCGACGGTGCAAATTGGCCGTCCGTGTTTACACTATCTGTCTAGCGGCAAACATACACTGATTCCTGGCCGGGCGAGTGTCCATGTAGTTCATCCGTGTCTACTCAGTAGTACATGTAGCTTGGAGGTAACTACCATAAGAAATGGTAGTGTAATACCTAGCTCCTGGTTACAACTGCCGCTCCGAGTCCTTCCAATGGTAAGTATTTAACTCTCACATGCTAGATTCCACTTCCTAATAATCCTCAGCATTATCATGCAGAAACATAACCTTGCATGTCAAATCAGAATTTCACATCAATTAAATCATCTACATTGCTACTTCACATTTTAACATCATGGGGAACTCCCAAAGTCTGCAATCGGTTTTGATCTACAAATGCATTTAAACAAGTTGACTCAGTTTTCTAATTTTTACATCTTGGGATTCCCATTTCTCCTCTTGTGCAATCTATCTAGATGTAAACAAAAGGTGTGATCTCAATATAGCACTATAGGGAATTCCCCTGCTCGTTTTTTTTTTTATACACAACGTAACTTTTTCTCAAATAAAATTGAGTTTTTTTTTTTTTATAAATAAAATACTATTTTAATCACAAATGGAGTCTAATCTAGAACTAACTAAAATGTTAAGTTTTTATGCAGCGGCCCACAGCGTATATCTGAATATCTATCTATCTATATAACGGCCGCAGCAGCCTGATGGGTTTTCACCACGTAGCGCCAAATGTCCCTGGGGGGGTTTCTTGTCATTAAGTTGGGGATGTCAGATGGTATTCTGCTGGCATGTCTCGAGCATCACATCATTGTAGTTAACAAGGGGCGGACGACCCCTTTTGGCATGGTAACCCAACAAGTGATGTCTGAGACTACTTTATCAAATCGCACGATGACAGTGACAGGCAAATCGTGCACGGCGTTGTCGGCTCAACAGAAAATGAAACTAGACAGAGAACTGCCTTTTGAAAAGGACGAGTATATCCAGTCGAAATGTTTTCCATGTTGTTTGAAAAGTATGTCATTTTTGAAATACTGTACAACAAATCTTTGAATTTTGACCTGTAGAATTTGTTAATATATTGTTTCATTTTAAATATATTTTCAGTTTCTAAAGGACTGATTTTTGTTGTTTGTTTGTCACCGCGACAATGCTTTACAATACACTTAGAAACCCTACCCGTACGTGAGTGCGTAACTCATGAGCATGGATGCATCGCTTGCAACGAAACATTATGTTCACGCTTTTTTTTTTTAAATATGTTGAATTTCTAAAGATTACAATTTTCGTGTTTCGTTTGAACGGTGTGTTGTTTGAACGCGTCAGACTCGGCAATAATCTTTTATGCCCAATTGAAGGCCGACTAGCGACTTGCAAGTGAGCGAAGCGAATAATTTATAAACCCCTAGAAAGAAACACAGCAACATCTACTGATAAAGTGTGGAGTTTTCATGTCAAGGTAAATCAAGAAAACCACCCCTAAAACGGTCTTACAGAAGAATTCCGCCCAGACGATTTATATATCAATTGTGATTTCCGACAATAAGTGGATTGAATCTTTTCTTCGAAGATAATTAATGCGGAGCTATTATGGCCTCGAAGTCCTAGCTCTTGCAGACCCAAGGCTATGCAATTGGCACCAGAGTAATCAATCGAGCACGAAAATATGACCCCCCTGATTAACCCTATTTTGTAACAAAATGCCCCCTATCTCTGCTCGATGACCTTGAGCCACTATCTGTGTACACCCCATGTAGGGGATAGCTTGAGATCCTTGGGATTGATTTAGTATTCTGCCACCACTTAACATGGCGGTACCTTTACATGCGGTTTATTCCGTTAACGTTGCCCGAATCTTAGGCCTGTGGCAGAATACTAAATTCTTTTCCGTCCTTGTGACGCAATCTGGCATTTCTAGGCTTCTTGAATTGCAGGAGAAAAAAGGGTTTTCTAGATTTTGGACAAAAAATTAATATTTTCTTGACATGACCTTGACCCAAATCTGTACACCCCATAGGGGCCTTGTTCTAGTGTTCTCTTCTGACCATTTTTTTTCGACTGACATCGGACAACCGAGGACTAGACTCATTTTGAAGTAGGTACAAACAAAGAAAAAGAAGAGAGGGAAACCTGGCACGACAATTATAATTGGAGGGATATATCCATTATCTGTGCTTTGGTCTTGTGCTCACCACGCCAGGATATGTTTTGTACTTGCATATGAAGCTTGGTGTATGTGCCATCCAGTCTATCCTGTAGTCTGTTCGTCTTTCTAATAGAAAAGCTTCATTGTGTTTGTAGATTTTTCCAAAGCTTTTGAACAGTGTAACAGGGATGTAATGCTGCATATGCTCGCCACTGCGTGTCCCAGATGTCGGGGTCCGGAGAATCCGCGTTGAAAACTCAAATTCCGCGCGCAATTTTCGGCAACTTCCGCGTTTTTCCGCCAAAGGCCGATAACTGCAATTTCCCCTCCGCGCTAATCGCTCAAAAAAAGGCCCAATCCGTTCAAATCCTCATCCCCCCAAAATAGTATTAAACAAGATCAAGTAACAGAAGTATAAATTAATCATACATTTAATCCAAAAACCCACAAAGTAAACGATAACCGCAAGCATTCAATCTTTATTGCTAACCGCAACACATGGCGACCTAATAATACGGCGACTGCCTCTCACATCCGTCTGATGCCTTTGTGATTATGATCGCCGATTCTCAAGACCCTAGCAACCCGAAGACCCTACAACTTGTCAATCAAGTGTCTTCTTTTTTGACCGTACTTAATAATACTCCAATGACTCTTACATTTAATACTACTCCCAGGTCCCAATCGCTCCATAACACTGCACAAAAGCTTCATCTGTTCGGTTACATTATTTGCAAGCGCGAGATAGAGCTATGTATGATCACTGACAGGTCGTCGATACATTTTTGCAAGCACATTATAAACGCTTTTATGAACGGCAATAAGCCAATTGTAAAGCGTGCAGCTACTAATTTTGATAGAATACCATCATCCGGAAAACTATATCAATAGGTGGAAGAAAAATACTTTTATTTGAAATTTCTAATTGTTTTTTTTAAGATTAATACATCATTTTAATTGAACTAACAACTCTCCTCTGAAGCAATTTGTTTCTCTAGCGTCTTTTTTGTTACTTTCCCGATTTCGTATTTACTAACGCAACGACCTTACCCCTTATTAAATGATTATCCAAACATTTCAGTAACACAAGTCCTATTCATATGTGTAATCGGGAGGGGGGCTAGAATTTGCAAGTCCACAAAAAACAAACGTTAATTAAGTCCGGATTAGTTTAATAAAATTCATTAAGATACAAACCTAGATTTGAAGTTAAAAAAAATCATCGTGTGTTTGAATTGCTAGAATGCCAATTTTAATCATGAAAAATCGCAATGGCCGTCTTCATTTAGCTACCTTCTCACGTGGCCTGGCAGAAAAATTGAATACAATGAAAGCTAAATAAACAGTGAATTATTACCTGTTATTGCAAATTTGCGATTCATAAATTACAAACGTGGTTGCTCAATTTATCATGTTATACGTGGGTCCATATTGAGCTGAAATGTCATAAAAGATCAGTATAGTTCAAACTATGCTTAAATGGAATTTTCCGTTCTTGGGGAATTTACCGTTCGTTCGCACTCAGCTCAAGTTAGCAAATACATTCAACTCATCCTCATTGGAGCAGTCTAATATCTGGCAAATCTGGATGTATTTTCTGGATGATAGATACATAAGAGTATCCTACCATGACGGATTATAAACTATTCAATGCAAAATGGATTCATGGTGAATTAAAACAATATCACCATTTGTTTAATTGTGCTTGTTCCAACTTTTGATCATGTTTCTGCTGGCCCGCCCATGCTTGGTGATTCTTAAAACTTTCAAGAGACCGCGCACAAGTTTGACTTTGGAACACGCCGCGAATGCCCCATGAAGACACACTATACGGTAGAGTGTGCATGCACTCAGGACTGAAAATTGACTGGCCCATTTTGATCACTGTTACAACTGTGTGCCTTTCAATCATCTCTTAACGACATATCCCTAGTGGTCTACGACAATACCCAAGTACAAAGAGAGCAATTAGATTGTGCTTAAATCGCGGCATGGTGGTACCTAATGCAACCCTGATCATCGGAGTTGCATCGACAGTCTTCTGCGATCATTAAATTTCAACTTGCCGACCAAATCGATTTTCTTGCACTCACTTTGATCGTTAAGAAAACAGTCGTGCAAGAGAAGTTCAATACCTTTTTCTGGTCGAACAAATAACGAATCCGCTGTTTTTTCCATTTTCCCCTTCCGCGCGAACACGAAATCCGACCATCCGCGGCGGAAAGGCAATCAGCATACGTCTTGTCATTTTCCGCGATCGCGGATTCTCCCGGACCTTACCCAGATGGACTGTCAAGGCAATTGCCTTCATGTATGATACCCATATAGCTTTTTGCAGACCATTGATGGGCCCACCAAAGGATTCCTAACAACTACTGGAACCCTCCAGGAGATACTCTTGCTCCACACCTCGTTATAGTCTGGTTGATTACATCCTCAGACAGAGTCCTTGATACATGAAATACAAAGGACTCTCCCCATCAAACCCAAGCGTTCCTGACGCTTCACCAAAATCAGTATCTCACAGACCTTGAACTACGCGATTATTCTAGCTCTAACCGCTGATCTGATATGTGGTTGCACAAATCTAACACACTTGAGAATGCTTCAGACAAGTCGCCTACATCTACATGCCAGAAGACTGACTAAGACTGTCAGAGTAAGATGATCATCAACCTATCTGCACAACAGGATGGTAGCCAACTCAAAGAGGTCAAGGACTTTCAAGTATCCTAGGTCCTATGTTGTGACAGCATAAAGACTTTTCCGTCACGCAAAGGACAAGCTTGAATGCCTGCAATCACTACACCACTTATGCAACTGGTATCGTCCAATTCAACCAAGCTGAAATTCTTTAGAGCCTGTGTAGAGCGTATCCTGTTATATGGATCGGAGACCTGACCATGAAGAAAGAGCTACAGGATCTGAATATAGTGACGCAAAAGCCTAAACTCGCAAATTTTAATTCAAAATGTCGACTGCCGGTCATTGCCGTGTGACAATACCGGTAGCACAATCACTATAATTGCCTGAAAAAAAAAGAACTTTTCGTTTGGTAAACCTTTGGAGTTACCGTAAAACCTCAATCATAGGCACTGAATGGAATTCTCAAAATTCATGAGAAACAAAAATCCTGAAAATTTGGCATCTATATCTCTTTTTCTTTGCATGCTACAGCATTGACATTGAGGGGTCACCTCAAAAGCATGTACTGGTGTGAAATTCAATATTAGAGGCCATAAAAGAACTACCCTACACCCCTCAGATCCTTAAAATTCTGGATTACGTTTTGCTGCAGATTTAAAATATTTGAAAGAAAACATTCACCTTCAATGGCGCAAAACCACTCATATCATTCTTGGGGGGGGGGCACAAATAAAAAAAATTAAAAAGTTTATCTTACTTCCACATTGGGGTGGTAACATTCATCTATTTCATGCGTTATATGTTCGCGCGTGTCCACTATGCATTTTTTGTGATTTCAAAAGTTCTTTTTTAAAATCCAAACTTACTTTTTTTTAAGTATTGACTTTCGCTTCCTAACCGAAGCTTTCTCAAACTGACATGGCAGCTGATCCTTGAGATGACTTTTTGGTGACGTCATGGTGTGATGACACCCTCTGGATCATCTATCATAAGAGACTGAGTTGGTAACCCCCCTCGTCTGCATTCATCAAGTTCTTCCTTTAATCTAGTCCCCCTTTTTCTTCCTTATCCAGATGGCTTCCTGACCATCTGGCACTTTTATCGTTTTCCTTTTTGAGAATGATACATTCCTCCCATTTTTGAGATGGTTTCTCATAGGGGCGTGATCTGCTATTGCCGATTTAGTCTGTTTGGTTTCAGAGTCTCTTTTGGTAGCTCTTTGGTGAATTTCTTTGCACTGACATCATAATGTTCCAAGTTGATGCGTGTATGAATCCCTTGCCACAATTGTGACAAAACATACATTAGGTGAAACAGGCAGACGCTTTGCACCAAGAAATAACGAAAAGATGAAACTGAAAAAAAATAATTATAGAGGCCTCTTGAAACAGAAATAAGTAGGATCCGAAAAGCTCAAAAGGAAAAATCGCAAGATCGCAAGAGCGAACACGGGCGCCAGGGTTGATACATTGTGTTATGTCCATGGTCCATGAGGACCGTGGTCATTGTTGACAGAGTGGTTTGTTTAAGTGCAAAGGTGGACTTTAGGCTAGGCTAGGTTTCCAATAAATTTAGGTTCAAAAGTAAGGCCGAAACTTATCTGGACGTGCCCCGTACAAGAATAAAAATTGGTGCGTAGATTTTGCCATAAAACATTGCGGATTTGTAGTCAAAGCCGCGCTGTGATTGGTCAAATGTTGTTTGTCAACCGTATGACGTACGGGGAAATACCTGTACTCAAAAAGATCTCCCCTTTTTGTAGTAGTGAGAAATAAATTATGTTGCAAAAAAGATATGCATTGAACTTAATATAGATTGTCTGGGAATTCTAGCAGAAAATCCTTAGAAAATACCAGTTTTGAGTAAAGTGACAGTTATAATAGATTAAAAACCACGCGCTTTGTTTTTTTGGGTGATTGTTTTGGATCGGAGGTTATTGTGTTGGTTCGAGGAATTTTCCTGAGGGAATATTCCGGGTGGTCAGAATCCCAGCCATTCTCCGACAGGTCAGCCATTGGTTTATGGGTGATATGATCGATAACAGCCCTAGCTACTAATTGGTCTATTTCCTAAATTTGTATTTTTTTCAACGTAATTGTTAAAAAATTGAAGTCCAACGCAAATACTTAAGCATTATTTCAACACAAAATTAATATCTATATTCATATAAAACTAAAGGAGCACACTGGTGTAATAATCTCACACTTTGTTTATCCCAAAACACTTATTGCAAATGAGGGTGTTTGAGTTGAAACATATGTTTTAAAATATCATGCATCAACTGAAGGATGGTTAACGTGATAATGTAAGAAATTTGCAATACCATTCATTTTTTTATCAAAAGTTTACTTTTTGGAAGATGACCCTCGTGTTTAAACTGATCATATTCAATTTTAACTATAATAACAGTTAACTGATACCTCAAAAAACGTTCTTCAATATGACCAAAAACTAATTTATAACATGTGAGTGCCTGTCACGGGTATGACAGTAATTAGCAACATCAATAACTTTGAAAAGAACGAGAAACCCTTTATTTTGTATAAAGGTGTAATCTAAAACTGGATTTTGACATGAAATATGACAGACTGAGACAATAGTTTTTCTAGTACTAAAAACCTTTCTTTGTCTTTTTGGTCAATTTTGAGACATACCAAATTCAATTAAAATTTCTTTGTGAATTGTCTCAATTCCATAAATTTGTATTAACCCCTACAAAAGGAAATAACTGGCGCCACAACTTTCTCTTGTCATGTTGTCACCATCACGGTATCAATGTGTGGCATTAAATGATAGTACATGTACTGGTAATGAGCATCATTTCTAATTTCAAACGTCTAATGCTTCACAGCAAAGCAGCAAAGCTTTATCGGCCTATATATAGAGCAAGTATAAGCAATCGTAAAATCTATCATAGGCCTCGCGTCTGGTGACTTACGCAGACCGAATCTTAAGGAGCGTCTTAAGAATTGAGGCAAGCAAATAATAAGCAAAAGCAAACGTAATAATGGAAGAGCTTCCCACTTACAGTTTGGAGAACCTACCTAAATGCAAACAAATAAGGGCAAGCAATGAATAAAAGCATGTGTGAATTACGGCCAAGGACCAAAATACTTTTGGGGCGCGAACAGTGTCCGATTTAGGAGGAAATTAAAGTTACATGCACACTTAGAAAATTTTCCTGAGAAATAGGCTGAATTGCACAAAAATTACATGCACAGACAAAATTGTAGCCGGCACCGGGCATGTAAAAACCTTAAATCGAACATGGGGGCTACGGGAGGGCTATGGAGCATATTCTGCCAAAAAAGTAGCCCTCGTAGTTGCATTTTACCATAGGCCAAAATTTCTACGGGGGCTATTTGTGAAAACTGCAAGGGCTAATCGCCCTTAGCCCTATTTATTTTGCTGCCCTGAATATTACGCCATATTAACAAAGGAGAGCTACCTAAGCATTAAAGGGAATCTGTCATGATTTTGAATATTTGGAAAATTTGGTATGGATGGAAAGTTAAGTAACGTAGATTAATATAAATTCAAAATTAAGTTGAAAAATTGTCCACATTTGTGAGGAATGTATTTTCCTTTTAATTTTACGCCAATAGCTTAATCGAAAACGATTCGACAAATCCACTCGCGGCAAATGGTTGGACGTCAAAGTTGATGACATCCATAATTTACGTCGTTGTTGACATCATATCGCAGTGTGGCCACTTCAATAATAATTAAACACAATGAAATGAACCAAAACCCCCAAACTATGTCAATTTTGTAACTTTTTTTTTTAATTTATTATTACTTTCATTAATCCATCAATATTACAGTTCAGCAATAACATTCAAGTGCAACACGAGTTTTGGTCATCATTGACTCACGAGGAGGAGCGCAAAATTGGGCGCTTTGATCATGAAGCCCGGTTTCGTCGTATGTCAAAAAAGCAAAAAAATAAAACGAGATCTGTTTACAGATATGAACACAGTCGAGATAGTACTCAGACCGGAACTTGTAGAAGTAGCATTTAAGTGAAAATCAGGTCTTGGATCCTGTGACCCCAAATAACTTTGATCAAAATGTATTACGTACTTTTGTAGGGGATGCCAAATAAACCCTCATACATTGAGTCACGTGAATCAAATAATGTAAATCTGTAGAAGAGAAGTCGTGATTGAAGTGTAACATAATTTGAAGTATTTGACATTTGACCTCTAAACAATGGGTCGGGGATGGGGTCATGATTGACTTTTATTGAACTCTCATCAAGTACACAGGAGGTCTAAAAAAGATTTTCTTATTTGACATGTTTAAATTTACACACCGGAAAGGAATTGACCTTAGTGACCCCAGATGACCTTTGATTTAAAAATTCATTAAGTAAAATTTGGAGGGGTGTCAATCTACACCACATACATGAGGCCCGAAGATCATACTATGAAATATGTAAAAGTGGATTTAATTAAACGTTATTTGAACGTATTTTTGACCTTTGACCCCTAAACCAGGGTTATGTGAGGGGTCATGATGACTTTTATTGACCTCTCATCAATTACTATAGGATGGGATAAAAAGATTTCTATTTGACCTGTTTTTAAATTTTAAACACAGTAAACGGTCAATGACCTTAGTGACCCCAGATGACCTTGATCAAAATTTCATTAAGTAACTTTTGGGGGGAGGGTGAGGGCAAGCTGCACCCACATAAATGAGTAATTGATAATACTAGGGAATCTGTAAAAGAGTAGTGATTTGAAATTGTAACGTTAATTTGATGTATTTTGACCTTTGACCCCTAAACCATGGGTCAGTGATGGGTAATGATGACTTTTATTGCAAACCTCTCATCAAGTACCACAGGATGGGATAAAAAGATTTCTATTTGACCTGTTGAAATTTTACACCAGTAAAGGTCATGACCTTAGTGACCCCAGATGACCTTGGATCAAAATTTCATAAGTAATTTGTGGGGGATGTTCAAGCTGGCACACATTTACATGAGTCACGTCATCATTCTATGTTAATTTGTAAAAGAGTAGTGATTGAAGTGTAACGTATTTGATGTATTTGACCTTGACCTCAAATCAGGTGTCATATGACAAAGTCAAATTGACTTTTTGGTAGTGTTGATCAAGCCCTACAAGTGACAGCATTAGTTTTGAGATTGAGCTAATTCTAGATTTAGAATTAGTTAACGTTTTGACCCCTGTGACCATATCGTGACCTTTGACTCCAATCGGGTCATGTCAAAAGTTTCGGTGCATGTACTGTCTTGTGACCAGTTTTGGTCAATATGAAAAGTTGTTCTATCTGAGATATTAGCAGTTGACAGAAAGAAGAAAGAAAGAAAGAAAGGAAAGAAAGCAAAACCGACAGAAGAAAAAACAGTCGAGTTCTGACTGTGAAGGCTGAATTTGTTAATTTTACATCAAATTGTAATTATTTTTTCGGGAATCGTTGTGATGTGTACATATATTTTTTGAATGAAGTCAAACTGAGCTTGAAAAAATCTTGACATATTTCCTTTAAGCACAAATAAGCTAAGCTGAAGCTTCACATTGCTAAATATACATTATGATTAAATATTTGACTTTAGAGCCAGGTGGACCTCACCCCAAAGTACGTAAGGCCTCCTCATAGGGGAAGGTTCTGTGAGATTAAAAGATAAATAAAATGTTAGTGTAGCCAGGTTGGACTCACACGAAGTACGTGAGCCTCCTCACAGGGAAGTGCCTGTGAGAGTGAACAATTAAATGAAATGTTATCAGTTCTTCGGTAAATTAGAAGATCTGAAGTTGCGCTGCTTTCTAAATCAAATATATAAGAATTAATATTTAAGTTTCAGGTTAAATATAATAAACAATGTAAATAATGAAACTTATTTATTTTATTTGGCCAAATCACACTAGCACACTACACATATCCTCCCATCGAGATACTCATAAACATCTCCCGGACTAGCATATATTGGGAGAGGTGGGTGGGCAAAGAACAATTTGACCTCTTCGGTCGAAGGCTGGCAGAGTGATGTGAAGCGAAATGATAATCAAATAAAAGCGCCATAAAGGCGCGTTGCCATTGGACAGAAAACCAAGCTGCTACAAAAAGCAAGGATGTGATTGGCCACAAACCCGTTGCTACCCTAAACAGAACGAGAGTCTACTGACTATAGCGGGGCGACGTGTTGTCCGGCGCGAACTAACACTCGACATGGCCACGGAACAGTTGCAACGTAAAAACGGTGGGGTCTGTGAAAGTGAACAGAGACTGCAAGGTGTGTGATAATCGGCACACCTAAGGAAAATTTTAGGCATGCAATGGAGTGCATGCACTTAGCCACACCTCAAAAGACAAGCCCTGTTTAACGGCACAAATTTGCTGAAAAAATTAGAGCATTACCGAATTGGCACCCTTGGGCCTGGCAAAGTGGGTGAATTCGCACCGAAGGAAAGTAGAATTTCTCCTTATCTTTGGGCTATTCAAAAAACAAAATTAAAGTTTGAAAGGCACCACAAAACAAATTTAAACAACCCTCACTAGTACTGAACACTCCCTAAAATGTTTAATTTCCTTGTAAAATTCCTATAGTGCTACGGAACCATGAGACTTGTCAAATTCCACTGTGTTATTACTGGAGGCCATGTTAGAAACGAACTGCCCCGCTGCAGGCGGGAAATTATTGTTACACCATCAATGAAATTTGCAGTGAAATCTAATATTATGGTGCGTGTATTCACAATGATTTACCTTGAGTAGACATGCGAAGTAATAAGTAATTATACAAACACTACAAGAAAATCTTATTAGAACTCTTCATTTGATGTCAGTGATGTTGGCATGATGAAGTGTTAGTATTAAACTATGTTAGTGTACATGTAGTTTCCGAGTCGGAAGGTAATATGAAAAAAATAGCGCTAAGTATAGGACGAATTCATCATTGCCGAGCTTTTCAACTAGTACAGATTAAAAACTGCACATTTTTTATGAAAACACATTTCAGTTTCAAATCTCAACAAAAACAAGCTTTTTTTGACAATTTGGCGATTTTTTTTTTCCAACCCACGCTTCTAAAGCGTGCAATGTACACTGTAATAGGTTTTGGAACGATTAGCACGAAACCGTCCATACAAAATGTATAGAAGATTACGATGGGGGTTACAATGTTCCAGTCAGTCTTGAAGCAAACTGGGGCACCGACTGCCAAATTTGATGCCAGACCATTGGGGCATGCGAAGAATACCAATACCTGCAGTATTTGCAGTTGATCTGTTTAATTCTGATCTGCTTGGTTGTTCTGGAGTAATCAGTTTACCTTCTGTGAATGAAAGCGCTTCAGTTGGAAACCTAAACACAGTTCTTGGGGTCCTCCAACGGGGGTGGTGGGGGCCATGTTGGATTTAAAGACGCATATCTCCACATCACCATGCACAAGTCCTCTCAGAAATTGCTCCGTTTTGCCTTAGGAGGAGTGGCTTACCAGTTCCGGGTCATGCCCTTCGGCCTGTTGACCGTTCACAGACCTTCACAAACGGATCTGTGAGGTGGTATAGCGAGTTCCTCAGCGAAGGGGACAGGACAGTCTTCATCTAGTTAGATAAATGGCTACTGGTG
>JAMKCH010027796.1:0-17457 GCA_023653785.1 Ophioderma brevispina | reverse complement strand
TCCAATATGGGCTGCCACCATGTCCAAAATCACTAATAATCCCTTAAGTATTTAAGATAGAGACAAATATTCTCGGTAGTCCGGTGGTTTCAGCACGAGTAGTGTTGGTAATGTAATTTTATCATTACATTGCCACAAAAAATCCAATATGGCTGCTCAAAGTTAAATATGCTATCGGATCATTAAAATCATCTTAACACCCCATTTTACCTATTTACGCTACTTGAATTCATGCTGAACCACCTAAAATATGTTTGCAGGTGTCCAAAATCTGTTAACTTATCACACTTCGCAAGGGTTACGAATACCTCTAGAATGCTTTCAACGCATCCGGACACGTCAAGTGTCTGCACATTTGGCAGTTTAGAGCTTATTCCAGTGTCTATATGCATGCGTTATGATTTACACTTATGAGATACATGTATCTGATCACTAGAAACCTTATTTGGTATTTCTCTGTAATGGACATTTTCAAAATGCAAGATGGCAGCCAATACAGCCGCCTTTAAAAATAGTAAAACCTACATTATATGTTAATTAGTAGTTAATAAACTAATTATTTATTAGAATGCAAATTCGGTGGGATAAGCATTTGATCATTTAACATTCTTATCTGGAATTTCTGTTTCTTAACATGCAAAAATGTTTAAGAGGGGGGCCAATGGTGGCTGCTTTTTACTTCTTTAAAACTAATAAATTACGATAGATCTGTATTGTATTAGTTAAAACAACCCAAAATGATTATTAAGTTTAAATTAAAGTACGAGGTGTATGTCTTTAGAGCATTAATTTAACTCGTATCTGGTATATTTGTGTTGACAACAAACTTAAAAATTCAAAATGGACGGCCAGTATATTATGACTATATGACAATTAGTAGGTTTTAAAGATTAAAAGGCAGCCCGATGGCTTCCATCTTGATGAGTAAGCTTGTTAAACACTTGAAAATGTAGATATGGTTTCCACTGGGGATAGAGCGCAGGAATTATGCCCTATCACAAATACTTGATGAGTTATGGTCACTTGAATGATTTGGGAATATTGGGTTTTAGTGTGTGTGTGGACCATATTGGATTTGATTGTAATGTTGTGATCAAAGCACGTCAATAACCCGGTCCAAAGATCCTCGTGCTTTAAAACCTGGATCTAGTGCATAAAATTATGGCCATTGAATGAATTTGATTTGAGTGATAGCGGCCATATGGTTTCTAGAAAAGGCACTGCACGAATTGGCACAGCCTACAGAAATTATTAGCTTAGGTCATCATTGACAAAAATCACAATAGAAAAGTCTGTATCCATTTCCACCCTTGTGCCCACAATTCCTCCTGACATACATTAGGCCATTTTAACGTGTATTTCAATGGGAGGATTATTTGGTGTTGTTGCGCCCTTCTAAAAAAAGTCTTCCTGTACAGAATTTTACAAACTCATATCATCATTTTACATCGTTCGTTGCTTTCAATATAATCAACAAATAGCTACAAATAAATCGTTTTACTAGCTATGCGCGGGGAAGCTGAGGGACACTTTTTTGCCTAATATCATCTTTATAAATGATATAACAATTGGGGTTAGTGGTTGGTGCTACTATTTATCGTAATTGTAAGTAGTATTCTCATCTTTGTATTATCTTCACAATCTACAAGTAATTCCCTTCACAAACACACACAGCATCCCGTCTCGTACGCATTAAAGTTGCAACGAGAGGTTTCACATATCAGGTGTCCCTAAAAAAAATCGAAGGTTCTGATTTTTGCCCTGATATTAAAAGCTTCCATTAAAAATATCCCATCTGAAAGATTAAGCTGAGACATGTTTCGTTGGAACAAAATATTGTGAATTTCTAATTTATATTGGAGCAAATACAAAAATTCGACCTATGTTTTACATTGAAATATAAGCAAATCAAAATACCTTTTTCTCTCTTTAAGACATTCTGTAGCCAAGTACAAAGTAAGAAAATCTAAATGAGTGTCTAATCTATTGAAATACGATTATGAAACGATATTTGGGAATCGATCCTCAAGAACTCTCCTCGTTGCACCTAAATATAGCTATATCAGTTAACCAGCAATGGTTCACCCCCCAACACAGAATGATCATTCATACAATGTGTGATACAAAAATTAATCAGTGAAATAAAAATTTAAGGCAAAGAAATTATGCGCGGTCAGAAAAAAGTGGTTCACCTTATGGAAAGACCCGCAGATTTTCTATACAATTACACTCCGATTTTAAGTATGGACCTAAACAACAAATTATCATTGCTGAACGGAGTACTAGACACTAGACAATCCGTGGCATTTTGCAAAGTATTAGCACAATATATGAGAAAAGCTGGTTTTGGCCGAAAAATCTTTTTATATAGAACGATTAAAACCTGTTTTTCGGTGGAAAAACAATTCTTGTCTGGCCAAAACAAAACAAGTTTTTGTTCGAAAATCGAAAAACCAGGTTAAACAAATGCAATACTAACTAATAGGCCAATATAAGAGAAAAGCCCTTGTTTTTCGACCTAAACAAACTATTGACAAAAACCAAGTTTCCCGGACTATAAACAGGTTTTAATTTAAACAACCTTTTTTTTCATATCGAAAAAATTGATTTATCAAATTCGATAAGGTTCCTCGGTGTAAAGCAGAGTGTTTCACAAAAGCTTGGTTTTTTGGCCCCGAAACGCCTTTTATATTAGAAACGGAATAAAACCTGTTTTTCGGTTGAAAAAAAATTATCGGCCAAAACAAACCAAGTTTTTGCGAAAAAATCGAAAAACCAGGTTTACAAATGCCCAATACTAACTATAGGAATAGAAGAGAAAGTCCTTGTTTTTCGACCTAAAAAAACCATTGAAAACCAAGTTTCCCGACCTAAAATCAGATGTATTAAAAACATTGGTTTTTTTTTCCATATCGAAAAACTTGCTGTATCAAATTCGATAAGTTTCCTCGGTGATAAAGCAACCAGTGTTTCCAAAAAAGCATTGCTTTTCAAATTGTCAAACTCGGAAAAAAAATCGTTTTTTTTTTTCGATTCGAAAAACTTAGGTTTTCGTCGAAAAAACAGGGTACCACAACTGGGGTGGCACACTTATGGGCAAGGTTAAGGGGCGTTGGTGGGGAGATTTTCTTGATAGGCGTTGGGACGCAGCGTGAGTTATTATATACTTACACACTCATAACAAACCGTAAATGACAGTCGGCAACCCACAATAAAACAAAGTCCTCTGTTGAAGGCGACAGTAGCTGTGTAGATCACTGATTACAAGTGGACAACAAACCACAGATATGGATACCAAAGCGCTATACACTGAGACAAAAAAGTTTCGCTGTGAAACGAAGCAAAAACAATGTACATTATATAGTTATGGGTGTTTAGCGTAGTGTGACCTTACACAATCCAGGATTTCGAAGCATAGATTGTAATTTATTTATAGCATCATTATGAAATGAACATAGGAGTCATTTTGGAAAAACACTAAATATTTCAATATAAGAAGTGAAATGCAATTCTCGACTACCTTGAAAAATTGGAGCAACTGTGTGCCAATAAAAAAAGCGAAATTGTACAAACAATTAGTAGGCTCCCGATCTTGAAGTTGGGAAAGCAAGTTTGAAAGAAAGGGTATTTTTTTCCCATCCCAGTTACGCAAGGGGTGCTGGAATCAGAATTTGGTTCAACCTCTGTGAAATGTGAAATACGCCCCAAAAATTTGTAAACATAAGGGGTGTAAAATTTATACATTTTTTCTAAAACAGCATCAAAATTTGAAGCCAATCTGATTTTTGAAAGAGGGTTGCTGTAATCAATTAACACACCCTTCTGCCCCCAACCACCTTCACCTGACACATAATCAGTATTGCCAATCAATTAAAATAACTATACCATCAGCAAAACAGAACATAAACTAGACTCTGTGGCCTCAGTGACCATTGCTGCACAAGCCGATGCCTTCGGGACCCCTTAAATACGATGATGTAAGTTCCAAATAATATTACAATACGAATATTTTACTCACATTGCCTAAATAAGTCATTTTTTTGCAGTCAAACAGAAATTCAATTGCAACAAAGTCATATCTCACCTAATTAGCCAATTAGCCTAATAATTCTAAATATATTGGTCCTTATCTTGAAATTATAAGTTACATATTCATTTACTTTTGTGCAATACTTCAGTACTGAGAGTGATGTTGCGTGAAGAAGGTCCTAACTATGAGTATTATTATTAATTTCGCCAATTTGGATAAATTGGTTTTAAAAATTAAAATTGGTATTTTTTGTTTGTTTATCACCTTTCTTAAAACAATCGCTCCCCCCGAAAAAAAATAAAAAGGCGTATCTAACATAACTAGAATTTCTCGGTAAGTACAAGGGGGAAAAGTCGTAACAACCAGTACGATTCTGTGGAGTGCAATAAAGTCGAAATAATATTTATTGCACTCACAGAAATTCAATTTTTGAGTTTGTAACCTGATTGCCTAATAAATCTGCATTAATTTGAGAATGTCCTGAATGCGTAGGCGTAACGACCTATTTTTCAAAATATTTAAAACTCAATTTCGCCAAATAATGTCAGTTACGACTTTGCTTTGCCACGTCACATGATGATGTGATTAAGCTGCAGTTGACATTTTTGAAAAGAAAATTTACCGATGGTGTTTCGCGCCAAAATTTTTTGACAGTCACTTTTTACGCACTGGTGCTGTAACTGTGCGTGCAAATCCTATGATGCAGCTGTAACAAGTAAACAATGAACAACCAACATCTGCTAGTGATTCTTTTGTATTCTCGTTTCTTTGTATGGTTGGGTTGTTCTGGAGGGACAGGTCTGGCAAATTAACCTACTGGCACACTTGTTTGCATACGGCCCTATGATAAGTTTGCAAACAAGGGGAAAGAGCTAGCTTTTAATATATTGGATTGACTGCTGGAAACACGCTGAAGGTACTGTTTTTTGTTTTTATTTTATACTTATTATATATTCGTCGGATTTTGTGGTTCGTCATAAAAGTCACACATCATATTGTTAAAACGAACCGGTTAATAGACTATTAAAAAGCCATACTGAAGAAATTTCTTTATACTATTAAAAAACGACAAACAAACACCATACGAAATCATTGTAAACTCCATTTTAAGTATTTGCGTGTATCTTGACACGTTCTTCAAACAAAGTTTGCGATTTTGTTGGTTGGTTATGTTTTCATGCATTACACAGGCATTACCCAGTTTTATATTGAACGATTTTAAACATATAAATAGTGACTTTATATAAAATTTAATTGACATGATTAAATATGAAATTCTTACCCAATGGAACAAGTGGAGTGTGGTCTTTTGACGAGGCAAGTGTGATCATGTAGGCGCCCCACTCAATTAAACTACCACGAAAACCCCCCCGACCCACAGTGCCCCAAAGCATAAGCTCTGGAGTTCTTCACTGCACAGGCGCCTACTAGTATAGAGACAATCCACAATTGAGAATTTATACAAAGTAGGTTCCGAAAAAAAAATTATATTTTTAGGCCAATATGTTTGAAAGGGCCTTTTTAGCTTTTTCCCTTGCCTAAGGATCGCACCAGCTCATTAACGACATAAAAATAATAATAATTAGGTTATGATTTGCTACACGGGCTGTCTGAAGCAATATCCCTAGGACAAACCCGTCGACACAAGATCTCGAAATTTGCATAAATAGGCATACATTAGCATAAACTATACGGAATTAGGCGCAATACAAAGGGAGATGTTAATTTTCCGAATACTCTGGATAAATTAATTGACAACAGGAGCCAATACAAACCCAATACTCCACACACGCCATGACGGTTTTTTTTTTTCCCAGTTTGTATCCACGCACACACACAATCGCATGCACACGCAAACAAGTATTCACACACACAGACGCACACACCACCCATAACCTAGCACACACACAGAATTTCATCTTAGAAAACTCGTGGGCGACATCAATTTTGGTATGATCCAAATATGTTTTTGGTACGTACGATTTACTCACCAATGACTTTATCAAACTGGTGTATGCAATCAGGTAACCGACAAGAACTGAATTCAAACAAAACGGGAATACCCAAAAATAAAAAAAAAAAAACACCTTTCTGTCGCCAAATATCGAACCTCAGTTAATAGTGAAGCTAAAACCCGAAAAGAAAGCAACTTCCACCGGTGTTGCTTACTTGTAACAATGGAAGTAGAAGTTGATAGGGGGATACTATGGCGTTGTCTCCAGGTTGTTTTTCCCTAGTTTGCATACAAGACCCAGGTGTAACACCACATATAATATTGCTAACTTATCTACACTAGAAGCAGAAACAAAAAGGTAGCAATGAATTCCTTTGAGGTCTACAAATAAGCAACTGGAATCGAGAGAAGATAAAGAACTCATATCAAAGCAACCTTGCCATAATATGAATCGGATTTTATTTGTTTTCTTTGTTCGTGTGTAGTTATATCAGCTATATATAGCGCGGGGCAAGTGGAGATAATTGAAGGAGCTGCACCCGATAAACCTTGAACGAGTCTCCCAATAAAAGATAAGATATGTAATGGAAGATCACAACGATCAGGTAAATACAAGTTCTACTAGACACCAGCCAAACGCTACCAATAAGTGGCCTTTCTGCCTAAGGTATCATTTAAACTGCCGATAACAATGGAAGCTATTATGGCTGGAAGGTATACACACATGTCCATAAAAAGAACGTATCTGGCTGTTTCACTTTGAATTTGGCTATTGATGTCGTATTCTGGATCACTTGCATTGGCTTCACAAGATTTATTCGATTCCGATGGTAAGTTATACTTATAGTCCTCCGCAATTCTTCGCTGAATGTACTGTCCATTAAGAACCCCCAAGGTAAGTGTATACATCATAGACAACAAAATGACTGGTTCGATTGTTATCCATCTTGAGCGCGCCTTTTGGCGTTGGCTCAAGATGCCTTCTTTAGTTTTATCCATTTTTTCTGACAAAAGCGGCAATTCGTCATGGTATTCCATAATGCATTTCCTAAAGAAAAAAAAAAGAAAAATAGCCAATGTAATAGCAAGGATTTTAATAATCATAGTCATCGTCGTCATCATCGCCGTCGTCATTACCGTCATCGTCGTCATCATCATCATCATCATCATCATCATCATCATCGTCGTCGTCGTCATCGTCATCATCATCGTCATAATCATCATCATCCTCATCATCATAAACAATACAGATAAAACCTACCTATCCGACGGCTTGCAATTACGCTTTCAATTCAGTAGCCTTTTTTCGTGTATGTGTGTTTGTGTGTATGTGTGTTTGTGTGTTATCTGAATTTTATGATTTGCAATATGGTCGTTAAAATAAGCTTGTGTGTGTGTGTTTCAAAATTACAGGTACACTTATTACACTTTCCGATACTCAACCATCTGTGAACCAACAACCAGCGCAAATCAGATTATTTTTTCGACATAATTGACCTGCAATATGGTAATTAAAATCAGCTCATACAAGGTATCTTCATTCCGTATCATGCTCGCCGTAGTGAGTGATTTTATTCAGCAGACGACGTAAATGGCATTAAACACAAGAACACACTCCTCAGAGTACCATAAGATTGAAAGGGCCCTTTTCAAATCCTGCAACCAAACAAGTGATCGCAAGGCTAACAGAGCTTAGTACTAAGAACATTTGTTGTGAATTAAATCGAAGCTAATAATCCCGTCTGTTACATGATGTGGTTGGAGTGACACATTTTCGACCACCAAACTACGTTATGGACCCGTTTTGTGAGTTTTCGCTTTCGCCAAGTTTTTAACAGATTTCAAAAACAAAATAGATTAGTACCCACCGGTGAAACAACCAATTTATCTACTTTATTTTTATTTTAAGTAACGTCTGCAATGGTCTGGCCTAACTTTGTGTGCGAAGTTCACAGAGTAAATTCTTGTGGCAGAAGCGTGTTGGTCACGTGATGTTTCTACGCTGGCTTCTAAATCGGTTTTTAATAGCGTTGCAGAAAAAATTGCCGGAACAATGTCTGCGTCCTGTATCGGCACAAATCCGTAATGTTTGCCAGAGAATCAAATTGTTATCTTGATTAGGTTAAAGATTTAGCTTTAAACTGTACAATTTAATTTGATGTTTCAATTATTACTTCATGTCTTGTGCCCAAGCGTGCCCCTTCGTGTAATTTTAGCTAAAAACCCAACAAATTATATAAGTTTTAACTTACGGTTAATAATTAAGAAGCCTGTGTAAAGAAACTGAGTGTCCCCCATGAGAGAGTGTCCTAGCTACCATAGCAACATGTACGGAATAAACCGTGACCTTGTAGACGAGGCCATTTGGGTACAGTGCTGAAACAAATGATGCATACAACACTCAATGGAGAACACAATAGACAGTTGGGTGGTAGGACACTCAGTCACACGGACGCTGTAATATATGACACCGATTAGGCCAAAAAAATATAGTTTGTCTCAAAGCTGATGAGTATTTTGAAAACTAATGCGGTACGCGCATTTTTATTTTTTTTTAAATTCCTAACTCCATCGCTCACTCATAATATAACAAAGTTCTTCTGTTCAAAACACACGATACGATAAGTGGACTGACCCAAACCTCAGCAAAGCTCCGGCAGTTAGGTGGTCACCTAGGAACTGATCAGAGGCAAGGATCTATCTATTATTATCCTTTCAGTATTTTACGTAAGTAGTGGAGATAAAAACAAAAAAAATCCATAAGCCAGTCTGCCTGCATGGAAGGCACTTGAAACTAGGTGGACTGTTGGACCCAAAGCTCCATTTCGGGCAGTTAGGTGGTCAACTCTTCATTAACTGGTCATTAATAATGTTTCAATCCAACTACAGTAATATGAGAACACTAACTAAATTGATGATTTATAAACTTGAAATGTCCTAAAATTTGAATTCAGAAAGAGTTAAATATGAAAAGTGTTGTAGAAAAATATTAAAATAAAGACTAAAACTATTGACATTAAACTGGAGATTACCTTTCACCCTGCCAGTGTTGTTGAAAAATACTGCCGCGGTCACGAATCACAAAACAGTCTCTTACACAAAAATAAACTGGTGCTTGATGCCATACATATTTAGGCTATCAATGGAAACAGCAAAAACAAATGCTGGTAACAGTGAAAATTGTCGGGAATATATGTCTGGGTTTTAATCACTTGATACTGCCTTCCAATGTTGTGATGTTGCTCGCCAATTTCAAGAAAAAAATATTAATCAAAGGATGGGGGTTATTATGGACAAAATTTCAGAACTTTATTGATCAAATATCTAAGGACATTTCTGGCAAATTATTTAATTCTTTTTCAATCTGTTTTCTGTATTTTTTAAAAGTCGATCGAGATATTCAGAAATCATACTCATACGTTTTTAAGCACTTTAGGGACTCGGAAAACGGACAAAATACGGCGAAATCGTACTAGTTGGCAGGCATGAAATCAGTTCAGTTCTCTTCAAACGAAGAGATTTTATTAACACAGTATATTTAGGCCAACGGCCTTACAATACAAAATTCAATACATTCTAATGACGAGGAGGCAATGTAGCTTGCCTTATTGTACGCAAAATAACTAAATGTGTGAGTTTTTAGCGATAGTACGCTGATTTTTTGACCGAAACAGGATTAAGTAGTTACGTTATTGGCACACAATCGGTTAATAGACGATTTCTAACACAATTCAGCGGAACATTTGTAATAAAATATAAAAGATTCTTCTCTCTCCTGTATCAAATACTTTACAAACTCGTTCATTTGGGAATATTTTAACCCATCTACACGTTCACATCAAGAGAACACTTCCCAAATCTTGATTTGTGGTGAGGAGCGATTCTATGTGAGGAACTTCTTCCAACAAAGATAAGTAATCTTCGACACCAAAAGTCCTCTTTAATTTGACTATAAAAATTAGGAAGTAAATGTGTTAATTGCGTTATGCCAATTTGGAAATTGACTCTCATTTTTTAAAACGTGACAAACAATTGACGTTTTGCCCAACACCTGTGCCACCATATTCACCCAATCCATAACCGAAAAAAGCTATTTTGATCCGCCCCAGCCCAACAGTCCTGCCTTTTCAGCATCTAAATTGAAAATATAGCAGTGATACAAATATCTATTTCTATCAAGGGATAAAATTAGAACCAGTATTTATACAGATAATAAGCATATTTGCCAATAATGGATGGGAGACCTCCCGAGTTTCACCGCATGATAGCAGGGTTGTGGAGCTGATTTATGATTTGACAATACCGAGAACATAACGACAAAAATTTTCAATGGATATTTCAATATGGGGTTCGGATGTTCCCCAGATTTCACTCCCAAATAACGAATAGGTTGTATTTTGGTGCAAACGATTTGAAAAAGAACATAAACAGGGAGATTTGACATAATTTCTAAAATCCTGTGAGACCAAAAAATGCTTTGTTGGCCTGAGAGGCTGTATACTCCGGTGCACTGAGCCAATTGCCCACTACACAGTACACATAATCTCCAGGTATTAACGTGTGACCACTTCAGGTTCGAAACCTTCATAGAACATTTTCTATACGCTTTAACGGCCACCCCGTTTAAACACCATGATCTTGGTTTGTATATGTTACTGAAAGGAAGACCCCAGGTTGCCACCGTATTATGACAACTATCGAGTTGTTTTTGTAAACTGAAAACAGATCACTTATTAAAACTTAGATCTCGCAAAAAAAGGGTGAAATGTTCATTGAGAATTTGGACTTTTTGGATATCAGCAGCATTTCAATCTTGTACCTCAGCTAGTTATGAAAATTTGATAAAAATTGGGGATAATAATGAACCTGATGAACGCCAGCATACACGAGGAAACATGTGTTTTAGCCATAGGTGTTCTTACACGAGCATTTAATTGCAATACATGGAACTCAAAACATCTAGCACATTGCCAACAATTCCCGTTCGTTTAAGTTTCAATAACAAGGCATAGATTTACAAGATCAAAACGATACAAAAATCACTAAAGCCCACGTTAAAGTCGTCGCCTTTTAGCGTAAGGTATGTATGATATGTGTGTCGAGAATAAAAACATTATCGATAGTTCGAAAACCTTTTCGGAAGCCAGCTTGTTCTTGGTGGAATATATTTCAGCATATCTGCCCACAAAAGTTTAGTCTATTTAATAAAACCTTCGAAAATATTTGGCTTAGTATCGGTAGCAGGGGAAATACCGATTAATTCGAGGGTCTATTATATTCCCTTTTTTGAAAATGGGTCACAATTCAAACTTGAAGCCCACCTGAAGAGGGAAAAGAACCTGAATAAGCATGTATTGAACACTTTCACCAAACTTCTCAGTCAAAGGATTTGAGGGCTCTTAAATTTGAAATATCGGCTGGGACACCGTCTATCCCTGCAGCTTTACCAGTCTTAAGGGCATCCAATCCATTTTTTATTCGGGTTGTAATTGGGGAATCTAGGAAAAATCTTCCAGTTGTGATCTCTGTCTTGATCATGGGTGGAACGTGCCCGTCTTTCAGTATCAACAGAAAAGATTTTCAAAGTAATGATACCAGTCATCTAATGATTCGCCCTTGAAACTGGTGAAGAACTCACTTAAGTCTAGACCAGAAGCCTTTACTGTCACGATTTTGTAAACAGTCCCTAATTTCGTTTTGTGGACGGATTTCTGAATTGCATTTTTTAATGGTTAACAAATGTATATATGTGCGCTTAACATTCTTCTACTCGTTAGAGCATCAACTGAGCGGCTTAATCTAAAGGCACGAAGTTTCTTAAGGACATTACTTTTGCAAACTTGAACAGCTATCAAAACCAGGAATAATTTTGGTTTTATCCAAGTTCTATCGTAACCCAAAAAGGACAGACGCATACCGTTACCAACATAATCGAAAATATCAGAGAGAGTTGACACGCTTTACAATTTGAGCCACATCGAAGCCCATTGACGATGTTAGAAAAAATGCTGTACCTGAGGGGACCCCAACTTTACCAAAGAATTGAAAAAATCTTGATTCCATAATATCTGTACCACGATATTCAAATGACACAGGTGTTGATAGCCTTGGTGTGCGGGCCTGTATTTCAAAACGATCTAGCTTGACTTGACAGAAAAGGTGAGAGGGAGATGATCGGATCAAATTTGAGTGCACATCAAATTACAAATCTTTTGAAGTGTAGGACTATTACATAACACGTCGTCAACTACACTGCGGGCTTGGGACTGCTACGGTGAAAAAACTTGAACGAGCAGCTCCAATTCTCCCATACCAATCTTACCCGTTTACAACATAATGGAACAAAATCCGACCCAAAACCGATTCACAACATGATCCTGATTTTCTCTTAGTAAAAGATATCGTGTTGATACAATCATTTATCCCAGTATCAGGACATTCATCAGACACAATAAAATCGTCCTCACATGCTATTCTTCCATTAAAATCCCCAACCAAAAATAAACCTGGCTTTGGAGAATCGGATATATTTGTCCAATTCCGTTTAAGAATATCAATGAGTTATCTTCGTTACGAGAATAAGGGGAATTATCGGAGGTTCTAATAGTATAGTAAAATAAAACATGTATTTGGCGTCTGTGTGGTTTTGGTTAACATCAATTTGGTCATTAAAATATTTTCAGATTCACCTAACGAGTCTGTACATTCACAACAAGCTTATTTCTTATACAAGAAGAGATCCACCCGCGGGGACCTCTGACCCAAAACGGCGAGTTCTATAGAAACCAACATGACTATAGTCATCCAATTGAGTCTCCTCACATTACTACACCATGTTTCGACAAAACATTACAAAGGAAAATTTTTAAAAACACAAAAAAACACCATAAAATTAAAAAAAAAAAAAAAAAAAACCAAAAAAGAAAACATTTCCTCTAAAGATAACACTCATGACCATTGTTGTGGTTAACTGGTAAAATCTGTTTTACTCTCACTGTTTCCGTTCATGTACATCGTCAAGTCATCACGATCATCATCGTCAAGTATCATCATCGTCGTCGTAATTATCATCATCACCGTCTATCACATCGTATCATCGTATATCATCATCATCATCACCTCGTCATCATTGTCATCGTCATCATTATCATCGTCTAAAATACAGTTATCCTCACCAACATTACCATTGTTATCATTCATATAATTATAATTATATCAGTTCAATGCCAAGAGCTGCAGATCGCTTGAATCGGTAGTTTTAGTTTTCAACAAAAATTGGAGTTCAACAAGTTCCGCATAACTTTTTCTGAATTTACAGCGAAATTTACAAACGCGCGCGTCAGCTTTGAGACAAACAATATTGTTTTGGCCTTTCTTCTTAAAGAAGTAAGAATCGGTGTATAAAAGTTCATGTACCTTATAACAAAAAAAATGTAATGGCGGCATGGTGCCAAGTTGTGCCATTTTTAGCCTCAAAAAAACACAACAATCTTGTAGGCGAAGACATGGTTGGTATCATGAGTGATGGCTAATTTGAGATTATGGCAAAAGATTGTGCTCCAGGAGGCATATTTCATTCGTCTCAATTGCGACGCGATTCATGAGATATTGTGTGCACTTTATTCTGCTTTATTTGTTTGTTGTTTGTTTTATGATTCTTTTTTGCCTGGGTTATTTATTCAGGGATGTATAAGTATATTCTCTTTCTCTATGAGGGCCCCGGGGTTACAAAAAATACATCAAAGCACATTACAAATATAATATGGAATAAATACGACAAACTAAAATAAGAGTATTAGCTATGCAGTATACAACATAAATATGCCGGCTCGGATTGCGTGGCGTGCGTTTGTAGGCGATCGCCTTGTAATCGAAAGGTCAAGTGGTGGGATCAATCCCACTCTTGATACAAAATCGATTTAATTATTTTTTGATTTTAGAGTTAGAGATTGCAATGAAAACAATTCGGAGTTGGCCAGGGAAGTAGAAAATAGTGTATAGCTGCCTTCTGAGATAATTCAACTGGTTATTGTCTTGGACCATGATATCGGGCAAGAATCCGGATTTACGAAAGACAGCTTACGTATGACATGTCTTTAAAGCAGGCGGTGGCGGCAACTGCATGCATATCGCAAAACTGTCGACCGAGTCATTGACGCGCCTGACATGACCGGAATTTGAAGTCACGGTGCGCGTTTATAAATAATCAGTGAGTGGCGAGTGGGAATCCCGTACGAGCCGCGGCCGTTTAAAATTGCTGCTGTTATCGTGGGGCATTAATGTGTGCTGCAAACTCCATCAAATCGTTTTTAAAGCCCGCACATGAGAGGTTGCCACAGCAGGGGGCACGAATCATTCCACGGTGGTCATGGGCCATGGGCTCCCTGGGGCTACCTGGGTACCGGCCTGGCACATGGTCCACAGCTATAAATAGCGATGACCCTTCGATTGAGCATGAGGTCAAGCAAGCTCGTTCAAAATGGATCCAGTTTGTACCGTTATTTCATACCAAAAAATACTAACTGGAGTTGATTCTTCACTCCAACGGATTTTGATGGAAAAATCTTATATCAACATTTTCGACTATGATCCATATTTGTCAAGTTTTAGTGATACGTGCTAAACCTATGGGAACGCCAACACACGTATCTGGCGGGAGGCGGCCCCCCCTGGTCCTTAAGAGAACCTGTCCATAATAACTTACACAATATACGCTATAAAAACAATATTGAACACATATGAGTGGTTTTCATGGGGAAACGTGAATTATACTACCATAAACGAAACATTTTGTCTGACCATGCGCTATTTGAAATTCCCGGAATAAGTCTATTTTATATTTTATCTGTATTTTTTGTTCTTCTATACGGGACGGCAACGTAGCGTCAACACCTTCAACGCATGAACTTTCATAATGTGTATTTCCTATGGCATGTTTAACGCAAGTGGCCGGTCGTAATTGGCATCACAACGTTATACACTAGCGCATTTTTTAAATAGCACATGTTCAGACTAGATGGTTTTAATTCATTTTTTTTCGGGTAATATAAATCCCATTTTTCTATGGAACCACTCTATATGTGGTCATAATTATTTTATAGTGTATATGGTTTAATATAATTCGTTGTACGGGTTCTCCTTTAAAGTCCCACTCCATGAAATTATTATTATCATATATTCATAGAAAGATTTTGATATAATTAAAACCTAGTTTTATTTTCAAACTGGTTACAGGGTCACAGGAAGTCACAATTACCTGAAAAATTATTTTTAATTCTTCAAATTGGGCGCTATGCCTGTGCCGTAAAAAAAAATATCTTTCATTTTTAACCAAATGAGTGAAACTCCAAGCCCGAGTCCAAGATAAGAAGATGACAATTAGAATTGGGTACTATATTCACCGGGATATTCATCGTCGAGAGTAGAGCTGTCAGTATTTCCCGGCGAGGACACCGGCGAAGGTCACGGAATGATGCAAGCATCGTTAGCTGCCGTAGATATTTTTTCATAATGGACCCGTCGTAGCGGAAGACTCAGAAGAATAGATTGGACAATTGATGAAAATCGGTTAAAAAAAATTAAATTTCCGATTGGTAAGTTAGTATTCTTTTCGAAATACGCGTGTAAAATATAAGAAGAAAACAATTGCTACATTCATTGTTTACTGATATACAGGATAAAGCAAGGAGGTGTATAAAGCGAGTTCCACGCGCGCGTATGTTCACTCAATTGGCAGGCATTGCATACACCCCTGCAACAAAGACGCAGACCTTGATCCCCTCGCTACAGGTGTTACTGTCAGCCTCCCACAACGCAGCGGGCTTTCCTCGACGCCTTGGCTCTTCTTCCCTTAAGTTTTCCGCCATTTTGATGATTTTAATATATGATTTATATAGCCAATTTGGATTCTAAATACATATCAAAAGACTGAGCGTCAAACCCTTTTTTGTCGTTGCTTGTTCCTAGTGAAAGCATCGTCTTCTAATCCAGCCTACGTTTCAAATTCACTTCAAATTTAGTGGTACTGAAACTTGGGCTAGCAGCCTACATGCCTCAGCAGCCTGTGTTCTTCAAAAATACGGTTATTTTTAGGAATGACCGTAATTCACATGGGGTGGAGTTTTATTTGCCATTAGCCTGAACTACAAGCAATTCACATTGAACCGACGAACAATCTTCAGGAAACTGATTCTCAATCTATCTGGGCTTCATTTGTTTTGGGGTCAAAAAGGTGCTCCTTGGGGTTTTCTTCGCCCTCGTAGGTGTGATATGAATCAACGTTGCGGTCGTGAAGAAACCCTATTGTGGCCTGCCCCCCCCCCCCCCCCCCGCCCCCCCCCCACACCCAGAACGCTATCCCCGGGGGGGGGGGCTTACTCACCCAAAATTGGGTACGGGGTGTGCGGTTCAACCAAACCAAAAACCGGTGTTTTTACAAAAATATGACCCTTTATAGAGTTGGTTCCGAAATTTTGACCCATTATATAGTTGGCTTGAAATTTGGCACCATTTTCATACTAAGTCTTAGCAAAATCGGCCCATTTCATAGTAAACTGTTTCCAAAAATCAGAAAATAACCATTTCATTGTGATTTTTAGCGAACATCGAAAAAAATCTCGACCCATTTTTACAGTAAAATGCGACCAAAAATTGAAAAATGGACCGATTTATTGTAAATGACCTAAAAAGTGACCCTCTTATAGTAGGCATGTGGGAAAACGACCCATTGTTATAGTAGCATGAAACACTATGAAATAAAATTCGTGAAAATCACCGTGAAATTTTTTTAGCGATGCCTGAAATCACTGAAAAAGAAACACACTGAAAAAATGCCACTGAAAATCACGCTGAAAAGTATCCTTGGTTTATTCATGCATGCAAATTTTACAAGAAATCGTTTGCCTTTTAAATTTTAAAAGCAGTACGAAAAAGGTTCTGAAATTGCAGATCAGGATTTGATCGCACTGAAAATAACAGGTGAAATTAGAAGGGCTGACTAAATCGCATGAAAAAATCCGTGGAAATTTTTGAGGACAGATTAATCACACTGAAAATCACCGTGAAAGTCTTACCGCAGCTTTTTATGACATGATTAGCTATGCAGTCATGCTTGTACCAAGGCCAACCAAATGATGTACATGATATGATTGACAAGACTTAATAGCCATGAATTTAACGGAATCGTTTACTTGCGGTGAACCGATGGTCACTGTCTATACGAGAACCTTCGCATTATTAGAAGCAAAAATGAGCACCTACAGGAAAAAGTGGAAGGCTGCTGGAAGTATTAATATTATCGTTTTTTTGTGTTTGTTTGTTTGTTTTTTTGTTTGTGTTTTTTTACTCTGTATTTGGCTTTTCAACCCTCACAGCTGTTCACCTTCTGCGCTTGATATCCGTAGTTCTGGAAAATCATTGCATTTTTTCTCTTCCAGCGCCTTCTTTTTGTCGAGAATTTAAGATTGGTGATAAT
>JAMKCH010027795.1:0-18052 GCA_023653785.1 Ophioderma brevispina | reverse complement strand
TACGCCGCCAGCGGTTCCCCCTTGCCAGTCCAATTTTTTGACCGCAAAAGGTCGAAATCGCCGGTCAACCGTTCCATGGGTTCAACGAAAAAGTTGTGTGATTAAAAGAAAGCAAATGGTTTACTCTTGCAAAATAGCGTTTAGGTACGCATTCCCAACGCAACCGACAATTTTGACCAACTAAATGATCAGTGACGTGTTGCCGTGTTATTATTTGTATTACGCAGGCTCTGAATGTCTACTTTTCCATGATGCATCGGGAAACACGCCTATCCGGACAACCGTTGGCGGCGCACGTATTGTGAAATTTCGTTATATTCTTTGGAAAATATACATGATAAGGTGATGTGACGTCATTTAACACTCAGTCATTCTCAGAACTATCCAAATGACTGGTTTTGTGGGACCAGGTCAGATATCCCAATCTAATTCACAATCCCGAGCATTGTAAGGCTTAGCCCTATATTAGTCCCAACAGTGGATCTTCTAATAAGAGCACACGACACACACACTGCCATTACAACTGAGTGTACACAAAATTGAAATTTCTCATGAAGATTTTTTAAATCACAAAAGTACCCTGTGACTGCTAAAATTTACTTTTCCATGTGTTCTCCTGACATTATAGAACATGATTATTGCGGAGTAGTTATTGCAGGTTTTTTTATCATTTTCAGAGAAAAGAGGTGCACATTTTTGCTCATCCACACTCAATGGGAATTCATTGACATCGAGCTTCTATGGCAGTGGGCGGGGTACCCTTATACGAAGTATATTTGTTAGGCTAATTTTAAAATTTAACCGTAAACACAAGTTAAAGCAACAAATGTCACTATTACATAAATATCATAGACTCGTACTCACTTGATATTAAAACAATTAAAGGTCGCAGACCCGGTGGTTGCGGGGAAAAAAGTCCTCCGGGCTCACAGGCCGGGAGCAATGGTGAACAATGGGCAATCGATTTCAGGACTCTTCACGCAACATTAGTTTCAGTTTATTCCGTTGTCGTCTTACGGAGCCCGGACTATGATACCTGCCGGACAAGGATTACTTTCACCCACGGTCAATAGGCTCGGACGTGTGTTTTCTTGTCTTAATGGCCATTTCCGTTAGTCTCTGCTGAATAAGGACTCCGGGTAATTTTCTTATAAAACCGTTGTTACCCATAAGGTGCGCTTAAGTTGCTTTTAATATTTCAGTGAAGGGACTAATGGATTAAAACGATTTACTACCATGCAAAAAAAATTATCAATTTTGAAAAAATCTGAGGGCGCGCGCACTACTGTTTAAATGTGCCAGTGTCCTTGAAGGTGTGTTGTATATCTGTGTGTGTGTGTGTGTGTGGTTGTTATTTGTGTTTTATAAACTAAACCTGGACTGCCTTCTTATCAACAAAAAAAACCCCTCTTCGTCTCTCCCCCCAAGTACCTAAAATCTTTTGGGTTTACCATACGTTAAAGAAAATTGGAAAAACCAAAGATTTCAAGTGAAATTTCATGCCACGCTAGTCGTTAAATTCGTTTAAATTTGACTTTAAACAAATTGAGATTTTATATATTTGAGCCATGGACCTAGATAATTGTTGCGATTAATCCTTTATGCAAATTCAGTTAGGTTATCTTGTAAGAATTTGATTATTTTCGAATGTGTCCTTGCATAATGGCGCTTACTCTAGTTGCTTAAATCCACTTCAGTCATTTTTTCAAAATTCAAAATGCCCATTTTGTCTCTAAATTCCTAGTGTTAGGTCATATCAACACCTTATATTACTTTTCTTTGTGAACAAACAGACATAAGCCTTTCAAGCAGTCTTGAAGATCCATTTACGACTGTTTTTAGACCTTAAAAAAGTGGATCCCGACTTTTATTAGTAAACAAAAGCAATTTAAACACATCATAATTGCTTTGACAAATACTGTGTGTTACGCTTAGCCATTACACGGGCTTACTACAACAATTACGATAACAACAGTCCAAAAATGGGGAACTGTGATTTGTTTAACATTGGAAAAAATTGCTGATGTGGCTTTAAACTAGGTGATCGAAGGATGGCGTCCAATTATGTCAAACATCGAAACATTAAATGTCTGACCTAACTCTTGAAATGAGTCATATCTTTAATACATATATTACATTCGCGGCCAAAAGTCAATTGCATTCATTAACCTTTCTGAAGCATGGGTGACACGATTGGAGAGGGCAAATTCATTTGGGGTAACAATAGAGAGGCATAGTTCAATTTGGGGATAGGAAGAGGCATCCTTCAAAGATTTCATTACCCTTACTATTTTTTTTAGCCTTCACTTTCGCACCTTTTTCAACTATATAATCAGAAGTTCCAGGACTTCGGATTGTTGTTTAGCGGCTACGTGTAGCGACGTGTTCCGTTCTGCAAATTGGTAAAAGTACATTTTTAATATATGCAACTTTCAAAGGAATTTTTTTGCGTGTGTTAAAAAGGAATAACACAATTAATATGGATTGGTATTAGTCAAAGTGATCTCCTACAAAATAAAAATTTCTCGATAAAAGTTTGTAATTTCTAAATATCCTCCAATTCCCCGATGTCTAAAGGTCCCCGATGGTCGTTCTTCAAAATTTTGAAATAAAAAATGAGGTTCACCGTCTTACTTTCCATTACATATACCAAAACGCCGAACACCACTGAAATGGACCTTTTTCAAATTTGGCGTCTTGTTGGGCGGCAAGAAAAATCCGCTCCACATTCGGCATGCAGCAAAGCAGGAACCCAGTGCGTCGAATCGCGATTTTAATAAACGCAAACAAACGCACAGTTATTCGCGGTATCTGCGCATAATACCTTTAACCGTCGCAGGCTCAAAACTAATTCTTCCATTGTCCATGACTGGGGCTCTAAACAGAATGCTGATGTGTAAAGCAGCTTGCGCGTAAACAGATGACACGCCAAACCCTTAATATCTGGTATCAAAGATTGACCTCAACCTACCCACGGTTGTGTTGAGCCAATGAAATCTGGTTTGATTTGGACAATTCCAATTACTACAAGCTTACAAGTTTGTTTGTTTAACTTGATTTTGATTATCTTTATATGAATGAATCAAAAGTAACATGTTTTCATAAAATTATTATTGATCTGGAATTTGGGAGAGTTGGGCAGTGGCAAACACAAAATATGCAGGATGACAAGTTGGCTGTCATTTGAAAGAAAGCATTCACCAGGGGGCCGTAGCTACCAAAGGGACAGGGTGGACAAAGTCCACGGGCCCGAGAGTTTAGGGGCCCAAGAGATTGGAGAGGCTAGTCTACATTTAAAAATTATATGGGCCATTTATAAGGGCTCCTATATCAAATTAGAATGGAAATGATTCAGTGACCCTTGTTAGGGGACCCGCCGGTGGTGACTTTTTTTTTTAACTTTTAATTTTAAATTCACTCTGGGCTATTTGACCAATGGCAAATTCAGGGACCGGGATGCTACCTCATAATGTCTAGCACGTATAATTTTTTTCTAGAATAATGAGGACTTGGGGCCTGAAAGTTTGAGAAAAAGAAAGGCCGTGGAGGCGCCCTTGAAGACTAAAGAGACTTTAGTTTAGCGTGGATTAAGTGACACGTGTTATGAGCCCAAATGACGTGTTCTGTTCTCATTAAACTTTGGATCACTTATTGCAGAGTCAGTATTTGACACAATGGCAAATCAGACCTGAATATACTGTTTTTTTAGTAATAGTTTTTCTAGAATAATGAGGAATTAGGGGGCCCAAGCGTTCTAGAGAAAAACAAGTTGGGAAAAAGAAAGGCCCTGAAGGAGTGAAGGGGCCTTGAAGACTAAAGCGAAGTTTCGTTTAGCGTGGATTCAGCCCGTGTTATGGGCCCCAAGGTGACTTGTTGTGTTTTTCTAAATTTTGGACCCACTTCGTGCCGTATTTGACACCAAAGGCACATTCAGCCTTAAATGCTATTCCTTAAAGTCTAACACGTTTCTGCAGAAATTGAGAATTGGGCCCGGAGATTAAAGGACCCTAAGAGATTGGAAGGAGAGAGATAGAGAGAGAGTTCATCGCTGACTCATATGTTTTCAAGATTTTCAAGATTTTCGAGGTCGGGCTCGAAAAAGTATTATGTAAGCTAGCTCTGTTCATCATTTGCATTCGATGTTTATTGAAGTACCATTGTTCTTCAGATTACATACGCAAATGATATCTGTTGGTCCAGGTTTCGTTCGAACAACCTCAATTTTAATCTAAAATTTGCATTAAGATGATAACAAGTTACGTTTATTAGGCAAATCTTCGAAGGAAGCGCAAAATATATTATAAAAAAAAAATTAGAGGTTTGAGTCTTTCTTTTTTACAACGCTCTTCGTTCTGGGCACAAACATTTAGCAACCATTTTACTTCAAGTACCCACACGAAAAAACAATGTACAGGGTGAGTCAAAAAATAACTTGACCCTGATTGTGCGCATTTTTAAAGTAATATATATCTAACATATTTGGTATCATCTGAACGATGGGTTCATTGTCTTAATTTACTGCACAGCTCATTCACATCGGTTAGGTATAGACCGAGCTACAGTCGTTGAATCAAGTAGTCGGTTTTTCTGCCTCTGTCAACGGATTCACATTGAAATGAACGTTGTTCAGCGAAGGAAATCCTTGTCCAGAAGAAAATCAGGCTATTATTCACTGCAGATTCTTGATTTGAAAGACTGTAGCTCGGCCAATACCTATCAATTGGAATGATCTACAGCAATTTAAAGATGATGAAAAAGCTTTCTGCAGATACCACTATGTTAGAATATATTATTTAAAAATCAAAAAAATGCGGACACAAATCAAGGGTCATGTTTTTTTGACTCACCCTGTATATTAGCATCGCCCATCACCAAGTTTTCGAGCACACCTTAGGGGCCCCCACTGGTTTTTGTCCACGGCCCATCCCGAACCCGACCATGCTAGCTACGCCACTGGAAATCATCAAAAAATCGTGCATCAGCATTTTGGAAAATGGCCGGTTTTGTTTTTGTGTTGTGTTTGTGTTTACTTTAAATACCGTAAAGGAGAAAAACAAACATGCATTCAAAAACGGCGGAACGGAATGTCACAGGTTTGTCATGATTTGTTTTAGAATGATTTTGTGGATTGTTTTTTTGTCCTGAGATCGTTTCCTTCTATATAGATATGTGCACTTGTTTATGTGCTCTACATTTATCACTACTATTGAAGATTATGACAGGAAACTTTTTTCTGCTCTGTAATAGTTCGTGTATATCCCCTTAAGCGAGGGCAAATGGGCAAAGTTTTCATACCATATCGGTAGAGTTTGGATTCGCTCCATTATCCAGCAGAAGCTGACATATTTCAATGCCGGCGGTTTCAGAGGCATAGTGAAGAGCCGTTTTACCCCGCTGTCAAAGAGAACAGTAATCAAGTGAAGCTTTTTCAAAATGACAATGTTTGATAAAATGATGGGAGTTTCCGTAACCTGACCCATCTGACACACTTTTTCTGACACACTTGTGAATTCGGAAACCCTCCACGGAATAAACATGTGCTTTATTCCATTAAGGTTTCCGAATTCAAAATTGTGTCAGAAAAAAAGTGTGTCAGATAGGGTCAGGTTACGGAAACTCCCTAAAATGACCTGAGTACTGATGAGAGGTAGTGGGAGTGAAGGCTGAATGTTTTTGATATTGAAATGTGCGGCTATAGGAAGTTGCTGGGATTTTTATGGCAGTATAATCGGGATATTGATCAGGATCAGGACTGCTGTTAAAAGCGTGCATAGATATCCGGCTTCGATAAGTGTGGTCGTATGGGGGTAGGGGAGAGAAGGGATGGGTATTTCTAGAGAAACATCTTAGGCAGGAGCTGGAGGAAAATATATAGCGAGAGGGGGCGTCCAGCAATATTTTGGAGGGATGCCATGCACGGAATGTTGTTCGATTTGATATGGAGGACACTTCGCGTTGGGCAATGGATAGGATGGCGTGTTTTAACAAAGCAACCGATCTCAATCCAATAAATAAAGGACCTGAAATGTGAGATGGGGAATTTTTCCGACCTTTATCGAGTGTAAATTCAAGAGCTCATGCTATTTTAACGTGCTTCTCACAATTTCAGTCTGCCGTGAACCATTATTTTATCACTAAATCAAATCCGTAACCGGGGGTGGGGATTTGGGGCAGGGGTGGCGAGGGGGGCCACCTCCAATTCCAAAAAGCCCCTAAAACACCTAAAAAGAGCTCAAAAGGCCCAAAATGGATTTTGCGAGCGGAGCGAGCAAACAATTAGGTTTTTTATGCTTTTTTGCCCCCAAAGGATTAAAATTTCGGTAAAAAAGGGAAGTCCCCTTTTAAAAATATCGCCCCCTCCCCTTAAAAAAATCCTGGTTACGGGCCTGCACCAAATCAATAATTCTCAAAATCTAAAATGGTGAATGTAGATTGACAAAGAAAAGTCATAAACATGTGCTTTTTTTCGTGAAGCGTTTCCGAATTCATAAGTGTGTCAGAAAAAAAGTGTGCCAGATGGGTCAGGTTACGGAAACTCCTTAAAGGTGCAACAAGAGATTTCAAGTCATCCACATTTTCTGTGATATGTGGTGATTTCATACAGATTTGACACACAATAGATCCCTACCTTTTATTTGGTTACAGAAATAACTTAAAATGAAAAAAAAAACGTTGATTTGTATATGCTTATATTACAACGGAAAACATAGGCTGAATTTCGTATTTGCTCCTATACGAAATTAGAAATTTTAAAATTTTTGTACCAAAGAAACAGTTCTCAGCTTAATCCTTACAGATGGGGATATTTTTGATATAAAGCTTTACACCAGTGCCAAAATCAGAATTTCGACATTTTTTTCGGGACACCTGTTATTTGAAATCTCTTGTTGCACCTTTAACTAATACCACTGTTTCTGTATAATGGTAGATTTTATGTCTAACCAAAAAAGTGCTGCGATATTCACATGTAATCTTACATTACATCCTAGGTTTGGGTCTGCCTTGTAATGTAACAGGGGATTTTGCAGAGGAGACTATCACTTTGTCTAACTGAATACATCATAGGAGTATCTTATCCATGGTCTGGAAAATACAAAGAGTATTTAAGGCATCAACCAAGAGGTTATGAACACACTGAACCTAGCTGCAACTGCGTGATCAAACATCGTGGGTCGCCGACTTTCTGCATGGCATCTGGAAAGTGCTTTAAAATGCGTGAAAAATGCACTAGTTATATTTAAGAAAGTGATGAAATTTATGGTGACTATGGGCACGCTCGCACGTATCAAATCATGGCGATTTTTTTTTTCCCTCGCATGTCAGTTCATGGCGCTGTATATCGAGTTTTACACACCCCGCTATATTCTAGTTTACAGCGCTGCCTATCCAGTTTGAAACTCTATGTGCCGAGTTTCATAATCATGTCCAGAATAAATCATGTCCAGAATAAATCATGTCCAAAAAATCATGGCCGATTTTAAAAACTGGACATGATTTTTTTCACATGTGCAAACTGGACATGATTTTTTTTCTCAAAAATGAAGCAAACTCGACATGCATTTTGAAACTAGGCAGGATTTTTTCTGGGGACATGAGGAAAACTGGGACATGTTATGGTCAAACTCACCATATAGAGAGCAAACACTCGATGTATAGAGGGCAACTGAAACAGATTGCGCTGTAAACTCGACATATAACGCGCTGCACACTCGACATATGGCGAGGGAAAACTCCGGATACACAGCGCGTTTTGAAACTCGAATGCGCGGGAAAACTCGCCATGATTTGATTACGGGAGCGCGTGCCATAGGAGACTGTATGTTTTCTAAAACTAAATTTGAGGAAAACCTTCCGAATGATCCACACCCTAACCATTTTTGTCAAAACAATACTTGTAGTATAGTTGGTACGGAAATAAAGGCCACCAAACTCAGTTTGTATCATCAGTAAGTGAGTGGATAGAGTGTATAGTTAACACTTTTATTAGTGACCAAGGGGGGGGTGGCTCCTAGGGACCCTCCAAATTTGTTTCGACGTGGCCGCTTTCGCGCGTGGATTTTGGCCGATTTTTTGTAATTGGTTGACTTTTAAATGCGCTTCTTTCATGCCAAAATAATTACAATCGGCCAAGCCGTTAATGAGTTAATTGGGGAGGGTCCCATGGAACCCCCCCTTGGGGCCATAACGGAGTCATCTGAGAATATTGATAAAAATCATAGTACCAACCCAAATTTTTTTTGCTGAGATTTGGTGCCCACACATAAATATAAGTAAAACAATTTTAGTAAACAGTAAAAATAATTAAACCCCCTTATGTGCTGAAAACCAAACAATTTCAGTATGGACGTGCTAAAACCGTAATGACAAAGTCTAAGGGGAAAATGGACGTGGATTTGCAACTCGTTAAAATACAGGATTCCCCAAAACTGCAAGTTTGTGTTAAATATATGTATTGGGGTCTTTAGAGTAGATATCAACAAAAAAATAGTTTTTCAAAAAGTTTGATGTAGGCGCAAAGCTCATTTGAATTTTCACGTCTTTTTGCCCATTTTTGCGTGTTTGAAGGGACAATGTTTTGCCCCTCTTTGACGCCCAAAAACAAAATTTCATTTTTTATTGCTGATTTGGTTTGTATATGACTCACCACATGTGGTATAAATTTCGTCCACAAATTCCCCCGGGAAAGTGTGTTTTCTTAGGGGGGTCCCATGGAAGCCCCCCCCCCCCTTGGGCAACCAACGGGAGTGAAACCCCTTGGTCACTTTAGGCGGGGGAGGTGCTTTCAGTTCACAACCTTCATGGCCATATGTCAAATAAATGTTACCAGTGGGGCTGTCGTGCTTATTTTCTAATTTCTATTCGATTCCAATATTACATTAGCTATTTTAAAAAAAATTAATGGATGCCCAATTTTTCTGAGCATTTGCAATATATCATTTAGGAAAATGAATATGACGTCATTAAAGCAATCATAGCACCAGTTTTGAAAGCGCCCCCCAATTTTCAACAATTGGAGATTTTTACACGAGGGACATTGGTAACTGGCTAGTAAACTATACCTGTGATGGTTACAGCCCGAAAATGTCTTTAGTGTCACAAACCGAAGGATTTTGTAACTAGAATAATTATTATCGGGGAATCCCCGATAATAATACAACCGCTGCTGGAAAGGCCTCCAAATGTGAAATAGCCAGGAAAATAGCGCCATGTACGTGTCTACGTCATCCAGAGTGGTTTTAATAGTTCAGGCAAGCCAAGGTGGAGGTTATTTTCTCGAAGGTGGCACTATTTCCATGCTTACTTATTGTGCGGAACGAAACGAAACGAAACAGAACTCCCATTGGATTACACGCTTTATTCCGTCATGCATGCATAACGTGCATAACGGGATAAAGCGTGTAATCCAATGGGAGTTCTGTTTCGTTTCGTTTCGCAAAATACAGTAAGCCCTATTTCATCATGGACGGACATAAGCGTAGCATTTCCAGCTCTGCCGTTAAGTCCAATCTGGGATCCCAATTCTAATTACAAAAACCCTTATTTGTGATAAATACGCATTTTTTAGCATTCTCGTTCGCAAGTATAGTTTCCTAGACAATTACCAACGTAACTGTGCAAAAATATCAAATTTTGAAAAATTGGGGGCGCTCTTCAAAAATGTGCTAATATTGCTTTAACAAAAATCACAGAAAACACTCAAGTACCATGAAGGTTTAAATGATGGGTGGGATATATTTCTTTGATCAATAGAAAATCATAACTGGCATTTCAGTCTTGATAGCATCTTCAAATTCAAGATAGCGGCCAAAACTGACGCCTTTGAAGATAAAACCTTAAAATTTCCATATTATATGTGATATAATTGGTTATATCATACATATAAAATGTGTATATTAAAGTGTGCGATATATTTCTTTGACCATTAGAAACTCGTATCTGAAATTTCTGTTTTGTTTAATAACAATCGAGAAATTCCAAATAGTTACCAATACGGCTGCCGCTTAGGATCTTTTCAAACCTGCAAATTACGAAATGACTATTATATTTAGTTTTGTATCGTCCAGAAAGTATTACAAAAATCTAAATTATAAAGTATGATACATGTTTTTGATCACTAGATATTTATATTTATACTTTTTTTTTTATCAGGCTTAAAATTCAATATGTTGGACAGATATATGGCAATTGTGTAGGTTTAAAGAAGTTAGACGGAAGGCATATTTACCATCATATGTTTTCATTCTAAGTATGTTATAAGGCCAAGAAAAAAGCAAGTTTGTCTCAGAAGACCTCGCGCATTTGATTTAAAATTGAAATTGGTCTTTTATTACATTATTTTTTTACGTTTTTACTCACTTGAAAGATTTTTGTTTAAAAATTCCAGGAAAAAAATGAACGCGAAGCGGCCGAAAAAAAATTTAAAAAGTTGGTAAAAATGCAATATAAAAAGCACGTATTTCGCATTAGTATTTTTCTTTAAAAAAACGCATTTGGCATTTGCATTTTTCACGTTTCTTCTGAGACAAACTTTTTTTGCCTAACAAAGCAGAAAATACCAGTATGAGTTTCTAATTGTCAAAGTCATATTATTTCATACTTTATTTTGTACTTTTATCATAATTGCTGGATAAAATGAACTAAATATATACAAATGATAATTTGTAGATTTGAATCGAGGTTCGAGGTTTGAGGCGGGGTACCAAGGTCAGGGTTGTTAGCTAGAATCCGTACAGAACCTTATCAGAAGTGACCTGTAGTATCAGTAAACTTTGTCATCACCCTAGGGCCCCTGTCTAAATACCCCAGGCCCCCCTTTGCAACTATAGCAGGGTCCGCTTCAATAACTTCAAGGTTCAGAGTCATAGTACCTGATCTTGGACGTTGACATCAGTAGATGTTGATTCCAGGAGTATTTTGCATATATGCTCATCACTACTTCTGCAGGCAAAGTGAAGAGGTGTGAGTCCTCGCTAAGGAGACATAATGACAAACAAAAACGTCGTTTTACATGTACTGTGATGAAATGAAGCGTTCACAATTTTGCATCGATAAAACATTTATATTGTACAAGCATGCGTTGGCTCTACTAAAACAAGTTTTCATTACTCCCTATTATTACAAGTCAGCGTAAAAATGCTGCCAAATGGATATAATTATGTCTCGATTTAGTTACATTCGGGGAAAATTAAGCACCATTAAACTTGAAGTCGTACGCAAGACATGTTGCGAGACGCCTAAAACTTCCCAGTATTCTGTACTGATATAAGTTGAAATGCTTATCATGTATAACCAAATCAAAAATACTTACATTTTCGGCTAAATTTGGATCCGCTTTGTAAAACAGCAACAGTTTGCATAATGTCCTGTGGTTTTGTGCAATTAGAAGAGGCGTAGTACCATCCTAAGATTTAACAAGGAGGAAAAAGAAGAGAATGGACCAAATTATTTCCTGTCTTTTCGAATTATTGATATGCATGCACAGAGAAAACAAAAACTAGTCCAGATGGCGTCATGGGAGACTAGTTATGCATGGGGGACACTCAGTTTCTTTACACCGAACTAATCTTAAGCGACTAGTACCTACTAGTATAGGTACTAGTCGCCTGACTCTACTTTGATCAGTACCAATTTACCCATTTCCGGTGAAATTTCTTTTGTTTTGTATTCCTTAAAATAACTTAAAATGTCCATATCTCAAAATGACCAGAATGTCAGTTAATCAACCCCAACCAATCAACAGTGAGCTGGCTCCACCAAATTCAACACATTTAGCTGCTGCTTCATACGCAAGAAGAAGACCGCCTTTAATCCAGAGAGAGATTCTTAAGCAAAGGCCAAACCATTGAAGTAGTTTGCTTCATGGAAAAGAAGGACTTGCTATGAACCCAAGTACCATCTATGGCTATTGAAACCGGTGAGGCATCTTTCACCGGGAGCGACTCCCATGGGCTGAATAGAATTGTCTCAAAAGATTGAGAAACAGGAATACACACATATAATATACAAACAGCATTGATATAGCGCCGAAATATCAGAATTACAGGTCAATGCGCTTACAAAATAGAAAATAATTACTATTTGGCCAATAACATCATAATACAATAGATTTATAGTGATGTGGTCTGGGAACATGAGATAAGCACCATATACACTACAGTATTAAGGAACAGCTGCACAATCATAAAAGAGAAATCATGTGAGGCAATTAACACCAATTAAGGACATGATCAACTCTTAGGATATGTGAAATTTTAGGAACTTATGAAAGTAAACAATGGACTTGGGGAATGGCGAACAGAGATGGGCAAAAGAGTTCCATAGGCTGGGGTCGCATCTAAGGTCCCTACAAAAAATGGGGCTATCTGGAAGCAGATCAGAGAAAATGCATGTGGTTGGGACAGGGGACTAGAGAAAATGGAAAAACACGTCGTGATCTGCCCACTGTTGGAGCAACCCATGCACGACAATGACCTTGCCGAAGTCAACGAAGCAGCCAGGACGTTTGTTACTCGTATTGGCTAGGAGCATATGTGACAAACACTCTGTTGGGAACACGATAAGAGAAGATACCATACAATTGTCACATCATTATGGGCGGCAGACAAAACAATGGACATTCTACTTACAATAATCTCTTGAGCTTGGTTTGCTTGAAGGGTCTTTAGGTGGCACTGATGGTCAAACAATGAAACTAAAGATGTACACAAAAACCAGGAAGTGTACAAAACTTCATCCTACTTGAAGGACACGCACCGGGTGGATAACAAAATACCAAGGTAAAATTCTACGCGGATTTTATGCGGTGGCAACATGCTAAAAAAGAACTCGAACCAAAATGGCAGCTTGATGTTGACAAATAGACAACAATATTAGTTAGTGCAGGGGGAATATAAACCTGCTCCAAATGATTCCAAACGAAAGTATACACGCGTATCCAAAACCCAAACTCAATAATATTAATTGTTCAGATTTGTGTTTGTGTTTTCATTATGGGCCTTGAGATGAGGTTTCGCGCCATATCCTGTAGCCTGTATCCTGTCAGGGAGTTCCCGCCTATTACAGTCAGGCGCACCACGCTGTTGGCGTGTTACAAAAAAACTGGGCAGTTAAAAGCCCAAAACACCATAAGTTCACCAAAGTCAAACTATTACGTAGTACTAGCACAGGTGACCATCACCAAATGAAAACAGTGATAACAATATTCCACATGTGCACACACGTTTTACATGGATACACGTCCCGCATATGAACAGTCAAAGCTGTGAATGCAATTAGACATGTAAATACAAAGAGCAGAAATGTGTATGCCATGAATGAGTTCATGAATGGAGTTCATGCAGCTAGGGAGCAAAAAAAGCATGCAATAAAAGCATATTAAAGCTGGTTATGTTTAAGCTAGTAACTGTAAACCATGTTCCTGATGTAATATATTATTTACATGAAAGTGCATGAGCAAGATGAGATTACAATTACACAATTACCAGGCAAAATAAAAAATAAGGTCCTGAAAAGAAAGGAAAAATTGGAAACCTGCAGAGAGGTTACATTAATTGCGCCCCATCCTCACATTTTCCAATGCACAGATTCGGTGGTATGTGAAGAGCGGAAACAAAGTTTCATGCTATCCGTTCGATCGTTCGGTGAATTGAGACGTCATGGTAAGAATACTTGCTATTTCTTGATGTGAAACTGGATCAAGGATAAGTGTAGGGTTAAATGATGGTCTTCCATTATTGCCCTTGCTTGATCATGATGGAAAATGTCTCAAAACAGGGCATTCTTTAACTTGGCTGATTATTACTAGTTCTAGGCACATCAAAGCTGGGCATTCAAAAGAAAATGGCATCTATCCTCAGGTTCACTTTTACAACAATAGAAAGGTATCATCAAACTTTAGGTTGGTTACTTTGCACGATACTTGCCGGGGTTATAGTATTAGTAGATAGTCTCTAGCCTTTAACTACGGCTTGAATACCTACAGAGGGTCGGGTTGGTGGAGAGAGTGGACCACAAACTGATGGTTTGCCAATTGTAAGCTGCTGATACCAATGTAGTCATGACGACTTTCTGCAGCATCTCTTAATGCGGATCATCCAGAAGAAGTTATTAATTGCATCTGTTAGCATTGCCTTCCACTTGCTTTTACTGGGTGGATTGGCTATCACATCAAAAAATGGAAATCATGTTATATTTTATGAGCATCTTCCTAATCTTCATGAACAAGGATTTTAATGTTAAAAGCTTTTAACAGCCAGTTGTCTAAAGCGCCAGTTCTCTTTTCAATGTACTATTCTGTCACGTGAAATTATTCCCAACGCTCGGACCCCAGCCCAGGCAACGCATTACCAGTATGTTCGATCGGTTTCCACTCCAGTAGGACCATAAAAAGAAGCATTTGTGCACATGGAGCCTTTGGAGAAATTGTAGTTGACGTAAGATTTTTCGTGAAAATTTCTCGAATTTTCAATATCAGATCTTTAGCAATTAGTTAGCATTCCCGATACCATATAACATTCTAGGTACGATAGGTAGTCCAGATGTGATACGAGACATGAGGAGCAAGTCCATTTTTGCCATGTAAGCCTGCACCCATAACGGGAGTACATGGTTTTTCTAGCAAGTTGTAGCCTATGATCCACATTAAGTGGTTATTGTTGGACGTTTCTATAATCCCCAGATGCGTACTTTCCTAGCAATATGGAATGTCTTCACCATCAATTTCCAGCCCCACCGACAATAGTGATTTCCAATGGTATGGTGGCACTTTTAACCAGGCATTAATCTTGTAACGATTGATCTTTTACATACTCGTCAACTATGTTAAGTGCTATTTGTGCGTCTATCGTAGAATTTGATAGCAATGCCATATCATCTGCACAAGTTGGCGATGGAATACTGATGGAGCCAATACCGATGGTGGCGGTGGTGTTCTGGCTAGCTGGTTGAGAAGCCTATTAGTGAAGACCTTGTAGATTGGGGCAGATGACACAACCACCTGTCTACACCCCTGCTCTATCTCAAAACTATAAGATACAAGGGTCCCCTGTGATTGAAGTATTTGGCTATATAGAGTGGGGTGAAATGTCCGCCCACAAATCACCACACAACCACCAGCTTCATACAGCCATATATAACAAGCACTCTTTTATTGGAAAATTTGATACCAGGGGAACAAAAAGTATGGGCTAAATTATATGGCTAACAAAATCCATTATTATTAAAAAGGTTTTCTTACTGTAAGTATGCTCCCATCTTCGTTTTAATACGAAGGTGTGATTGATAGATTAAACATGAGTTTTCTAAAAGGATGTACGCCAAAATTGTTTGTGGAAAATTTAATCTACTTATCTTTAGATTTTTTTGGTGACACTTTTTCGTGTGGTAAATTTTAACGTTACCTACGAATACGTTTTTTTCACAAAACCATGACTGTTAAGAAAAAGATCCATTCACCAAGAAATGTCTAAAGAATTTGCTATTTGATCACTACTGAAATGCATTGAATTCAAACATCGTTTAGTGAGTTGAGCTGCCAGAAATAAAAATGGCCCCACAAAGGTGGGTTTGATTAAAAAATATGCATTACCTACGCATCCTTATACAAGCAAGAGATTGAATTAAGTAGTAAATATTTTCTTGATAGGTTTCAGAGTGACAGCCTCTTTATAGCTACCACGGCTACTAATCACGCGCATTTTAACATTTTTGAGAATCCAACAAAAAAATAGAGTATACCGTAATTCGTAGGGGTAATTTAAGGATCCGAGACTGTTACCTGCGAAAACTATTTTCTTATTGGGTTCTAAAGTAAGTCCATTGTATTTGCTTTCAAATCAAATGACAAATGGGAGTTATTGACGTGCTCATAAACACTCTACAAACCCCAAATAGAATAAATTTGTGTTTTGTTAAAAAATGTGTTAAAAAAAGACAAAACTTTCTTGTTATTTGATACAACAACAGATTCGTAGAAGAGAAGGAGGGTATAAGACAGATTTTGTACAAATATTACGTGTAACCCATGGTTAACGACTTTGACGTTTCTGTTTGCTAATTAATGGTTGGTGTGTTCAAAGGACGGGGTAATTCGTAGCCTTATCATTATGGTTACATCACTAAACATGTAAAAGTTATGAAGAGTATTATGCTTCCTATCTGTACAATCCTTTATTTTGTTAGAATAAAAGTATGTGCTTTCAATTAAAATATTAGGCTAGCGGATACATTTGACTCTCCAAAAAGATTACATTAAACTGTAAAACCTCTATGGCAAATGGCTGCAAAAAAGTCATTTAATGCCAAATCTTTTTATGTAAATCCTCATTCCCCCCAAAACGCTTGTGAATCAAGTTGGTAGAGAATATTGTGCCTATCCGATCAATCAGTAAATTAAAATGATAACATAATTCTGCGCGCTCTAAAAATACAGTTTGGTCGTTGGAATCAAAGAACAATCAAATCGTTAACTTGAAAATGTTATGCTTACATAGGATGCAGCATAATACATGACTTTTAGGCAGTCAAAAGAGAATGAATGCTGCATTAACCAACATAATTGCAACAGAATCAATTCCAACAGAATTTATTGAGAAACTTTATAAAAACAAACATATAAAGTCTAATAAAATCAAAGGGTGGAACATATATTGTAAGGGGGTAAGGTTATCCGGGGTCAAAATATGAAAAGTATAAAAAACGCGTCCAAAAGTATGCCAACGTGTTCGTTACATTTCAGGATTTAAAAAAGGTTATAGTTTGCCATATCGCAGGTGGTAGTTCAATAGCTATGAGGTCAAATAGGTTCAAGGTCACAATGGGGTAAATTGTCAGATATATCCATTCGTTATAAAAAATGTTTGTCCAAATTGTTAGTATAATGGTACAGAACCCGAAAATATACCGGTTGAACCATCTATAATATTCGTGGCATAATTGGAAAGCAAAATGTGACTGGGGTACAGGTCTAGGGGAGGTCACTAGTCAAGCTCTGTAAATTCTTATATAGAAAGTGCAAACAAAGAATTATTTACATGTACTTATCTAGTGGGACAAATTTCAATGTAACAGTTACAACCAGTCCGATAAAAGCGGACCATTCTATGATTTTTACCCCAGGAGGACCCTGAACTGTTATGAGCCTATTGTACTAAAAACTATAACGCGTAGGAAGGGCAAACTATACTTTTTTTAAACCTTAGGAGTAGCCCAATAAAATTGGTACATCATTTAGATCCATTCGAACAATTTTCTCATTGTTTACCCCTGTACAAACGTTGCCCCCTATTTCATACAGTTCCACTAGGTTGACTTTTGGTAGCCTTTATATATGATTTTTGGACTATTTAAGAGTCTTTAAAAACCAAAATTGTTTCGTGTGCAAATTGTTGTAAAATTGGGTCAATCATACAATTTTGGACTACATGTACCGAATTGATACTGTGGTGTAAGTATTTGTTGTGAAACAGTTTTACGTGCCTTCCCCAAACAACCGACTTTGGCGCCATATTTTGATCCTGTAATTGTATATACAAATAGGCAGTTAAAACATCTACATAAAAAAAAAGCACAGACATTTCGACATAGGCTAAAACTTGATTAACTAACAAAGATTATCGTAAAGCAGTTTATCAAAAGAATTTATCACCCCGTCGGCCAATATATTGTAAACATGCAATCTCCAAACTAATGTATACATTGCAAAATACGCGCTCCCAGTACCTACGAAAACAGGGATTACTTGCCCATATTTATGACAAGGATATAGGTGTATGTTAATACTTTCTACATTTTCTGAATCCAGAGCCCTCTTTTTGAAATAAGGTGATTTAAAACAAAACTTGATGAATAATATACTGTAGTTAACCGCAAATATAATTTCTTACCACAGTATTTACACAAATTGGGTAATCGTGTTCCTCAAGTTATGAAATGACCACAAATATTTTGGAGATGAGACGCGCCTATGGGTGGTCTACAGTGTATTTGTAAATAACAAAAGTTAGCATATACCACGAGTTTAGGATTTAGTTTACTCCCAATTAGAAGGTCATAT